>APFE031027055.1:83552-138329 GCA_000404065.3 Pinus taeda | reverse complement strand
AGGATACAAAAAGCAACACTTTTTTTAGCCAATTGATAAGTCTCAAACAAAAGGGTTCAATAATGGATTATATTGAGGAGTTCCAAAAATTGAACATAAGGGTAAAAGATATTCCAGAGGAGCATAGGATTGATGTGTTCATAGGTCTTTAAAGGATAATATCCAACATGATGTTCGCCTTTGGGAACCTGATTCATTAGAGAAGGCATTCAGGTTAGCAAGAAAAATGGAAAGCAAAATTATGGCAACTAAGAAGGATACCACTCACAACTATAAAGATGGAAGTGTTGTGTCTAGCCTTCCACAAAATATAAGGTTGACACCACAACAATTAAAAAGAGCAAAAGGGATTTGTTACAGTTGTGATAGTAAATACACTAAAGGTCATAAGTGTGCTGAGAAGAAATTATTCTACATAGATTGTGAAGAGGAAGAAGAAAAGGAGCAAGAAAAGTCAAAAGAAGAGGATATACTCCAGGAACTAGATGAAGAAAAAATGAATCCGACGATATCTTGTAATGCATTGGCGGGAATTACCACTCCTCGAACCATCAAGATAGAAGGACAAATCAAGAAGAAAAAGGTAATAGTGTTGATTGATTCAGGAAGTACCCACAATTTTATTCATTGTAAGGTAGCAAAGAATTGAATTGCTTCTTATATCCAGCACCAGAGTGTCAAGTGATGGTTGCAAATGGAGGAACAATAAATTGCTCTGGAAAGTGCCATAATATCAAGCTATCCATGGGAGAATATGTATTGACTAGCCCAATGCTTTCATTCCAATGGGAGGTGTTGATGTTGTATTAGGAGTCCAATGGCTACAATCCTTGGGTACAATAGCTTTTAATTTTCAAGAACTTTTCATGAAATTTTCTATGGAAGGAAAGGAAGTTGTATTAAGGGGTATTGCAGGAAAACCAGGAAAGATAATCAGCTCTAATGGTATGACAAAGCTTCTAAAAACGGAACAAAGAGGTGTAATTGCACAATTATGTTCGCTAGATGTTTCCACATTGGAATCATCTATTTCGCTAGATCTCCAAAAAGTCCTGAATAATCATTCCAAGGTATTTGAGACTCCTAAAGGTCCCCCACCTATGCGTGATCATGATCATACTATTCATCTGATTCCAGGAAGTGTTCCTCCAAACATAAGGCCGTACAGATATCCCTATGTCCAAAAGAGTGAAATTGAACATATGGTTGCAAAAATGCTAGAGACTGGTATAATTCAACCAAGTCAAATTTCTTTCTCTGCTCCAGTAGTATTGGTGCACAAGAAGGATGGATCATGGCGCATGTGTCCGAATTATAGGGAGCTCAACAAGCTCACTATTAAAGATAAGTTCCCCATTCCTGTCATTGATGAATTACTGGATGAATTGCATGGATCAATTTACTCACCAAGTTGGATCTTCGTTCAGGGTATCATCAAATCAGAATGAAGATTGAAGACATTCCGAAAACAACATTTAGAACTCATGAGGGTCATTATGAATTTTTGGTCATGCCTTTTGGCCTTACCAATGCACCTTCAACATTTCAAAGTTTGATGAATTCAATTTTTAAACCATTCCTTAGAAAATTTGTGTTAGTATTTTTTGATGATATACTAATCTACAGCAAGTCTTGGAAGGATCATGTTGAACATGTTGACAGGGTGCTACAACTATTGGAGGAGAAACAATTATATGCAAAAAGATCCAAATGTTTCTTTGGAGTCCAGGAGGTGGAATATTTGGGTCATATTGTATCTCATGAAGGAGTTAAGGTAGACCCTAGCAAAATTAAAGCCATTAAGGAATGGAAAATCCCCACATCCATAAAGCATCAGCAAGGATTTCTCGGGTTGACAGGGTATTATCGCAAGTTTGTTTAGAATTATGGGAGAATAGCAGCACCTCTAACAACATTATTGAAGAAAGATGCATTTTCATGGACTCCGGAAGCAACAAAGGCCTTTGAACATCTTAAAGAGGCAATGTGCCAAGCGCCGATCTTAGCTACACCAGACTTCACAAAAACCTTTATTGTGGAATGTGATGCTTCAGGAAATGGAATTGGTGCTATTCTAATGCAAGATGAAAGACTCACTGCTTTTGAAATTCATCCAATCAAGGGAAAATTTTTAAGCAAAGCTATTTATGAGAAGGAAATTTTGGCAATACTCCATGCACTTAAGAAATGGCGTCCCTATCTAATGGGAAGACACTTCAAGGTAAAAACGGATCATGATAGCCTTAAATACTTTTCAGAGAAAAGATTATCCTCTGAAGAGCAACAAAAGTGGGTCACAAAGATGTGGGGTTATGACTTTGAAATCATCTACAAAACAGAGAAGCAAAATGTGGTGGCAGATGCACTCTCAAGAAAGGATGAGGATGTGGAAGCATTATTGTGTGCCAGTTCTACTATCCAACCAGATTAGATAAACGAAGCAAGGGATGAATGGAAGAAGGACAGAGAAGTATGGCCACTTACTCAAAAGTTGCAAAAGATCCCAATTCAAACAATATTTCCAGAAATTGAAGAGGAAGGAAAAATCATATTGGAACTTGGAGCAGTCACAGAAACAAGAACCCGACAGCTACGAAATCGATCAATTACAGAGTATCTCATCAAGTGGAAGAACTTACCCGCTGAAGATTCCACATGGGAGGTCAAGAATTTTATACAAAAGCATCAAGAACTACTCAAGCGTTGAGGACAACGCTTTCTGAAGGAGAGGGGCATGTTAGGCCCCTATACTACTAGTGTAACCCTTATTGTTATTAGTAAGACCCACTTATTATATTGATGTACCCACATAGTGCCCATATTGTTACTATTGTACCCCATATAAGCCCACTAATGTTACTATTGTGGCTTCATATTATTATTGTTAGGTCGGCTGGGTTATATTGTGACTCCTTAGACTCCTATATATAGAAAGGAGGTTTTGTCATTTGTATCATCCAAGAATTGTTCATTTATGTAATGTAAAGGAGGTTGCCCCCTCGAAGAGGCTGAATTCTAAGTCGTTGATCTATCTTTTCTATCTTTTCTTGAGCTGGTTTCATAACACACTCCTTGGGCTTTCAGGCTCTTGACCCTTGTCCATTCGTCTCCCTTTCGATCATTAAACAATCATTGTAAAATACTCAAGGTATGGTGGCCATCTGTTTTGAAATGGAAAGGACCACTAGCACGAGTGAAATCCTTAGGAATACATTCCTCTATTTACACAGAGAAATACACCAAGACAATGAGAATTTCCACCAAGCCGGACTTCAAATGATATTGAATCTGACCTATAATCCTATTGGGTCTGTTGGTACATCGCAAGCACTACGTTCATAATCCATTTATATTTGGTCCATAACAAGAATACAGATAAATACATAGGAAACGCTTATTACTGGACTTTAAATTTTATACAACCTCATCTATAATTCCTTCTAGGTTCGCCCTGATCGCAATCGGATATTGCATTCCTTCACGCCTATTACAACCCCATTTAACATTTGAGATGCGAATAAATCTCCATCATTTTTCTTCCACCATTAGATCAACGGCTGATGTCTTCCCGATCAAACAAAACTTGCTTGACAATCCTTTGTTGTTGATCTACACTTAGTTGATCTGATGGTCCACAACAATTTCGGGTGAACAAATTACCCGACACTTAACCAACTTTACGGACCCGATGGGAATTATAAACTCCCAATCTATTAAAGTTAAGGTCTGATTTCTTAATTAAATTCCGATTACTTTAGTGCCCGATATCCATTGGATGATGAGATCTCTCGATCCTGTGGTCTGCAGGCATTCAACATACACACATTTTAACTTCCCTTTGGTTCCATGCAATGCAATATTGGTAGTTGATCTAGACAGTTGATCTGCGTGCTCGATCAATAGTTGACGTTGTTTCACTAGATCATTGATCGCACTTCCCATAAGGCTGCCTTTGATATACTCTGGTGGCACCTCCCAATGCGATATCTTGATTTAATCTAGGTCGCTGATTTGGTCGATCCAATGGCTCCAGTGCAATGAGACTTCATTCTTTGTTTACCTAGTTTTTGCTAATCCTTTAATGTTTCTCTGTGATACTCTGTTTCTGATATTTGAAGACTTAGAGGTTTCAAGATCCATTTTAGATCACTCCTTCCCACTGAAAACATTTTGGACCACCAAAAGTTTGTTTTTAGGCATCGATCAAGTGAGGATATAGCTCCCTCACTTGTTTAACTTCTATCCATCATGCTTTGCTTGGATTTGAACCTTTGAGTCTCACTCTCAGGTACTCAACATCCCCTTAAATCATAGTTCTTAACTTCCTGTCCAGAACTGTGTCCTCTTGTAACTCATTGAGATACTCAGGCAACAAAACCCCAATAGAAGGCAACTAACTTTGTTCTTCACGATCTTCAATCAATGAAGGTTCATACAATCTCAAGTTTTCTACATTAATGACTGAATAGATTTGCATATAAGTTGGCAAATCAAGGCGAAAAGAATTTTCACCAATTTTATCAAGTATCTTGAAAGGTCCATACCTTATTGGTTTAACTTCTTACCTCCACCCTGCATTCTGTCTTTCCTTATGTACAATCAGACATGATCACCAACTTGAAAACTATGCTCAACTTGATGCTTGTCATGCCTTTCCTTGTACTTGGCTTGACTTCTTTCCAATTGTTCCTATATTGCCTAGTGAATTTCCTGGATTTGTTCAATGAACTTTGTTGCTTTGTCCACAACACTATGTTCATCAACTACAATATCTTTACCAAAGACAAAATCCAAGGGAGACTTTGGTATAAAACTGAAATAAGTCTCAAAATGAGATATCTAAGTAGAAGAGTGCTTGGCACGATTGCAAGAATGATGCACATAGCACAAATGCTCATCCCAAAGCTTGGGATGCTTGCTGCAGTAGCCTCTGAGCAATTGGATCACTGTCCTGTTGACCACTTCTATCTGACCACCTGTTTGTAGATGAAATGTTGTGCTCTTCTTCAACCTGGTGTCCATCAACTCCCATAGACTTGACCAAAACTTCCCATGAAATCAAGAATCTCGATCAAATATTATAGAAGTGGGTAAACCAAAATGAACCCATACATTCTGAAAGAACAACTTTATTGTTTGTTCAACTGTAACCTACTTGTTACATGGTATCAAAATACACATTTTACTGAACCTATCCACAACAACATACAAATAATCATGACCTTTCCTAGATTTTGGCAATCTCCCAACAAAATCCATGGAAACACTTTCCCAAGGACGAGAAGGAATTGGAAGTGGAGTGTACAAGCCTAATTTTCTATTACTTGGTTTGCTTGTAGCACAGATTGTACATCCTTTGATATAACTAGAAACTATCTCATGCATTCTTGGCCAATAACAGAACCTTTGCAATTGTGTAACTTTTTTACTTACACCAAAATGACCTGATATGAGAGAATTATGTGCTTCTTGGATTATGTTAACTCTTTCAGTTTGTGGATTGCATAACTTTCCCAAATGATATAAGAGTTGGTTCTTTACATAATAATCCAATTCTTGTACTTGCTTTCCATGACTTAAAGTTGCATATACATCTTTAAAATCTACATCTTGAGCATATTGTTCAATGTGACTTTCTTGCATTACTGAGTTATACTTAAGTATAGTAGATGCATTTATGTTTCGTCTTAATAATGTGTATACAACCTTATTGTGTATGCCCTTCTTATATCTGATGACAAAATGAAATTGTTGTAGAAAATCCATCCACCTATAATGTCTTGATTGTTGCAATTTAGTTTGTGAGTGCAAATATTGAAGTGCTTGATGATCTGTGTGTATGATTGTTTCCTTACCCATTAGGTAATGTTTCCACTTTTTCACACTTTGTACCAATGCATACAATTCTTTATCATATGTGGGATAATTAACTACTGTAGAATTAAATGTCTCAGAATGCTAGCATATGGGATTTCCGTGTTGTATCAACACTGCTACAATGGCATAGTCATTGGCATCTGTCTCAATATCAAATGGATGTTGAAGATCTGGCAGTGCTAGTACTGGTGCTGTACTAATTTTGTCTTTTAAGGTGTCAAAGGCTTTGTGTTGTCTGCCTCCCCACTAAAACACCTGTTTCAATCCTGTTAAAGCATGTAATGGAGCTGCAATCAAAGAAAAGTTAGCAATAAACTTTCTCTAGTATTGTGCTTCCCCTAGGAAACTCCTAACCTCTATAGCAGATTTGGGTTTAGGCCAGTTCACAATGACTTCAACCTTAAAGGGATATATCTTCAATTCACCACCCCCTACAATATGACCCAAATAATTTAAAAATGTTCTGCCAAATTCACATTTTAATAGTTTTATATAGAGATTTTCTCTTTTTAAAACATCTAAAGTCTGCTTCACATGCTTCACATGGTCTTCCCATGTCTTACTAAAAACAAGAATGTCATCTACATAAACAATTACAAAATCATTAATAAAAGGTCTGAGTACATCATTCATAACTCTCATAAATGTAGCAAGAGCATTAGTTAAGCCAAAAGGCATAACCAACCATTCATATAGTCCTTGCTTTGTCTTGAAAGCAGTATTCCATGCATCCTGTTCTGCAACTTTGACTTGATGGTAACCACTTCGTAACTCTAACTTAGAAAAATAAACTGCTTCTTTCAATTCATCTAATAAGTCATAAATACGAGGAAGAGGATAACGATGCTTGATATTTATTTTATTTAGTGTTCTATAATCAATGCACATTCTCCACAAACCATCTTTCTTTCTCACCAGCATGATTGGAGATCCACATGGTGATATGCTTGGTCGTATAGACCCTTTATCGAGCAACTTCTGTACCTGCTTCTTTATCTCTGCATTCTCTAAAGCTAACAACTTGTACATTCCAATGTTAGGTAATGGAGCATCTCGCTGCAAATAAATATCATGTACTATTTCTCTCTTGGGTGGCAGACCTTTTGGTTCTTGAAATAGAACATCATACTCTGAAACAACTTTAACTAAATCAACATTCTGTTTAGAATCACAACCTTCAAATGCATTGGATTTTTCAGGATCCTTTGCCATTACAACCATTGGTAAAAATTTCTTACTTGAATTCGCAATTCTTTTCATTTGCCCTGAGTTTATGAGAGAATAGTTACCTTTGAGTTTATGAGCTCTTACAATATATTCTATTCCATCTTTAGTGAGTTGATACTGATTCTGAGCTCTATAGAAAACAACTTTTCTATCATACAAGTATGGACTTCCCAAAGCAATACCACATATATCCGATGGAACTATACCTAACTCAACCTCATCTACAAATGTTGATCCAATTAGGTTTACATTGTCTCGTTACTTGTAGATTTGTTTTATCACACATGCAACCTAATGGATATGGCTTCTCACGAGGTTTTGATTGTAATCCCAACTTCTTTAAAATTGTTTTGGAAATCAAATTTACTTGTGATCCACTATCAAACAAAGTATCAATAATATTGTTCTTAGAAATTACTCTAATATGAAAAAGCTCATTTCTTTCCCTCTCAATACTTTCATTGTCAACAGATTGTGCAGAATTACTTATGGATGCTTCAGAATCTTTAGCTTTAATACCTATGGTTGTAACTGTTTCTTCATCGCCTGAATCTGATCCCAAGTCCTGCTGAATAGTAACAACATTCTTTCTCTTCCTTCCACCAAACTTCTTAGGTCTCTGCTCTGGATGCAAAAACTAGATGTGTGCCTCATCATGTCCTTCTTTCTTTCAATGAGTGTATGAAGGTTTATCCTTCTTTACAGTGTTTGCTTTCCTCTCCTTCCATTTCAGTTTCTTCTTTTCCTTGCTCTTGCTTATGGAATATTTAGATGATCTCCCAACCTTTGGGTTTACATTCTTACCTCTAGCCTCTAGATGTGTGGCTTGAACTGACACATAATCTAAGCTAGTGGGATTGAAAATGAGAATAATATGCTTTAAATAGCTATGAGGACCACCTATATACTTCAATAAAGTCTCAGGTGAATCTAATGATATGCCTAGAGTTAAATCTCTCTTTTTGAATTCTTGAGTATAACTCTGTACACTTTTACCTTTCAATTGATGAAGAGTTTGGCAACTCATCATTGCTTGCTGCATGTAAGCTAAAGGATAGAATTTCTTTTTGATGGTAGAAACAAATTCATTCTAGGTAGAAATGATTTTACCATGTTTTTGCAGATCAACTTGTGTCTTGCCTTCCCACCATACTAGTGTAATTCCTCCAAGTTGAAGGCTAGCCAACTGAATCTTCTTCCTTTCTAAATCAACATTCTATACCTTGCAATATACATCAATTTGTCTTATCCAATTATCTAGCTTTTCTGCATTCAGTTCTCCATCATAAATTGGCAAATCAAACTTCACATCTAATTTGATTAATGAAGTTTTCTTCTTCTTCTTAGAAGAGCTAGAAGATGATGAGGATGATGAAGATGATGATGGAGGAGGCATTTCCCCTTTCCTTTTGCCTTCTAGAGGGGCAACTAGAAAAGGTTCCTCTGCTCCTTTGTCTGGTTTGGGTGTTGAAGTGGTTTCACCTTGACCCTTCTTAAATTCCAGATGCATCTCTTCCACCATAGCTTGGAGTGTCTTAAAACCTTCCATAACTTGAGATTCTGATCCCAATGGAGCTTCTTCTACCATTCTCCTCTGAGGATAGACTAATTCCAATTTCTAGATTAGCCTCAACAAGTTCTCCTTCTCCTAGTCTGAGCTTTAAACTATTTAGCATTCAAAATCCAGCACAAGCTTGTGTAACCTTAAAAAAACCAAATGCTCTAATACCACTTGATCTGAAAATGAGATCTTACATCAATAGTAAGGTATTACAGACTCATGTGCAAGAGTGCCTATATTATTTAGTGCAACAGATCAAAAATATTGTGAATAATATACATGATGAACAGTTATAAAACATAATAAACACACACATCAACACAACAAAATAATCAAGGAGTTGACCAGACTTCCTTGCTACATCTCCTGGTCTAGCTTTCAGTGTCAGCCTCTATATTATGTCTTTAAGACCAAAATATTACAAATGTGAGCTCGAATAGAGTCTCAACACAATAGTGACAAAACAACGAGGATTTACTCGAAATCCTTGAGTCTAAAAGAGTGCATAGTCTCTCCCTCTTGCTGTCTGTCTCCTGCTTTCTCTTGCTCTCTTCACTATCCCCCTCTTCTATTCTGCCAATGGATGGCTTTTAAGCCTATTGGCCTTGTCTGTTCGCCTTCCCTGCTCGAGCTTTCGGGCTCTTGGCCCCTGTCTGTTCATCTCCCTTTCGAGCATTAAACAATCATTGTAAAATACTTAAGGTATGGTGGCCACCTATTTTCAAATGGAAAGGACCATTGGCATGGGTGAAATCCCTGTGTATACATTCCTCTGTTTACACAAAGAAATACACCAAGACAGTGAGAATTTCCACCAAGCCAGACTTCAAATGATATTGAATCCAACCTATAATCTTATTGGGTCCGTTGTTGCATCACTATCACAAGTCACAAGCACTATGGTCATAATCCCTTTGTATTTGGTCCATAGCGGTAATACACAAAAATACATAGGAAACGCTTATTATCAGACTTCAAATTTTATATAGCCACACCTATAATTCCTTTCGGGTCTGCCCTGATCGCAATCACATATCGCATTGATTCACACATGTTACAACCCCATTTAACATTTACGATGCGAATAAATCTCTGTCGTTGTTCTTCTACCATCAGATCAACGACTAATGTCTTCCCGATCAAACAAAACTTGCTCGACAATTCTTCGCCATTGATTTACACTTAGTGGATTGACGATCGACAATGATTTTGGGTGAACAACTTGCCCGACACTTAACCAACTTTACGGACCCGATGGGAATTATAAACTCCTAATCTATTAAAGTTCAGGTCCGATTTCTTAATTAAAGTCCGATTACTTTAGCGCCCGATATCTATTTGATGATGAGATCTCTCTATCCTACGGTCTACAAGTATTCAACATACACACGTTTTAACTTCCCTTTGGTTCCATGCGATGCGGTATTGGTAGTTTATCTATGCGCTCAATCAATGGTTCACGTTGTTTCGCTGGATCGCTGATCACACTTCCTATAAGGTTGCCTCTGATATACTCCACTGGCCTCTCCCTATGTGATATCCTGATTTAATCCAGGCCATTGATCTCACCAATCCGACAGCTCCGGTGCAACGAGATTTCATTCTTTATTTAACTCTATTTTTTGCCATTCCTTCAATGTTTCTTTGCGATGCTCTGTTTCTGATATTTGAAGACTTAGAGGTTTCAAGATCCATTTTGGATCACCCACTTGTTGTTTTCTTTCCACAATGGGCCACAAGAGAGCTTAGTCATTTATCCAGCCCTGAGATGCCCATTGTTTCTCTACACCAAGAGAAATTCTCAGAGCTCACATATTTTGTCAAAGCATTTGCAGTATTCTTCAAAGCACCCACCTTTACAAGCAACATCTTTTTTTATTCTATCATATCCCTCACAAAGTGATATTGAACATCAATGTGCTTTTTCTTTGAATGGTAAACAGGGTTTTTTTCCGAGAAAATTGCACTTTGGCTGTCACAGTCTATCCTTATAGCTCCCTGTACTAACCCCATCCTTGAACACAATCTCTCCAACCAAACTGCATCCTTGCTTGCATGAGTGGTTGCCATGTATTGTGCCTCTGTAGTTGATAATGCTACTATAGATTATTTCTTACTCATCTAGTTGACTACACCTCCAAATAGGTTAAACACATGCCCACTTGTCGATCTTATCTGATCCAAATCTCCAGCCTAGTCTGCATTAACAAAGCCACAGATATCCAAAACTCTATCCAATTCTAATCTTCCTCGGTAGCAAAAACCATAATCACTAGTGCCACACAAATACCTGAAAGCCTGCTTTACTGCTATCGAATGCTCCTTTTGTGGTTTTGACATAAATGTGCTAAATACTCCTAGTGCATGTGTAATATCTAGTCTAGTACAGACCATTGCATGCATCAAGCTATCAACTGCACTTGCATATCTAACACGGGACATGTCCTCTTCCACTTCTTGTGTCTTGGGACACTGTTTACCAGATAACATCACACGTACAGGAATAGGAACCTTCACCGGTTTACTATCGTGCATATTAACCCTTTGCAATATTGTCTCGACATGCTTCCTCTGGTTTAACCAGAGCTTCCTCTTTGCCTGATCTCTTTTAATTTTTATGCCCAAAATATAGTTTGCAGCACCAAGATCTTTGATGTCGAATTTGGAGGACAATTGGGTCTTCAAATCATGGATAATTTCTTTGTCATTTCCAACCAACAACATATCATCCACATACACGACCAGATAAATAACATGGTTACTAATTAATTTAAAATACACATAGTGATCTGCTCTTATTCTGATGAAGCAAAGTCCTCATATAAATGTATCAAATTTCTAATACCACATCCTTGGTGACTGTTTTAACCCATACAAAGACTTCTTTAACTTGCATACCAATTATTTCTTACCCTTCACCGAAAAGCCTTCAAGTTGCTTCATGTAGATCTCCTCTTCTAGATCCCCATGAATAAATGTTGTCTTCACATCCATCTGTTCTACCTCAAATTCAAAAGCAGTAGCAACAAATAAAAGTAATCTAATAGAAGCTACATTGGCAACAGGAGAAACACTATCACCAAAATCAATTCTTGGCACCTTGGAGTAACCTTTTGCTACCAACTGAGCTTTGTATTTCTCCACCTTTCTTCTGCATTTGTCTTCTTCTTAAGAACCCATTTGCTACCAATGGGTTTCCTTCCAGCCAAAAACTCCACCAGATCCCAAACCTCATTTTTGTGCAAAGATGACATTTCATCAACCATGGCCTCCTTCCAGAGTTTCCCATCCTCTGAATCTACTAACTTTTTCACATTTCTGGGATCATCATCAGTAACTCATAAAGCAAAATTTGAATAGAAAGCATATGGACTATACCTTTCTGGCTACCTTATTTCTCGAACTGATCTTCTCACACCTGGAGTTTGTGGCTCTTTGTTTTCTGATTCCTTCTCTGCTATAGAATCTAATTCTTCCTCCTTAAGCTCAAACTCTATCTTCTCACATTCCTTTGGTTGGACTTCATGTTTATTAACATCTTTCACCTCTCTAAACACCACATCTCGGCTATACACAACCTTCCTTGTTACTGGGTTCCAAAGCTTATAACCCTTTAAACCATTCTTATCCCCAATAAAGATGCACTTTTTAGATTTACTATCCAACTAGTTATTTTCTCCTTTGGAACATGTATATATGCATCACATCTAAATACCCTCAGATGTAAAAGAGAGGGTTTCTTACCAGTCCATACCTCTTGTGGAGTCTTCTCCTCCAACGCTGATGAAGGTGATCTATTGACCAGGTAACATGTTGTTTCCACCACCTCTGCACAAAATTCTTGTCCTACCCCGACACAACTGATCATGCTTCTTTCCCTTTCCATCAACGTCTTGTTCATTCTTTCTACAACTCCATTTTGCTCAAATGTTTATGTAGTAGTCTTCTATTATGATATACCACACTTCTTACAAAATTATTCAAATTCCTTGCTGCAAAACTCTCTACTGTTATTTGACCTGAGCACCTTTATCTTCTTCTCTGTTTGTTTTTCTACCAGAACCTTATATTATTTAAACCTGTCAAAGACTTCAAATTTCTCCTTGAGGAAATATATATATATAATATATATATATATATATATATATATAATATATATATATAATTATATATTATATATATATATATTCCTTGACAAATCATCTACAAGTCCAAACAAATCACTGTGCACAGGCTCTAATATCTGTTTCACCCTCTTACCACCAGAGGGGAAACTCACCAAATTCTTCTTCCCATATACACAATTTTCATAGAAATCAAAATCTAAAGAGCTATTACTCATACCTTCTTCCATACATTTAATATGAAGTATTTGAAGGCCCTTCTCTCCAATATGTCCAAGCCTTTGATGCCACAACATGGTCTTCTCTCCAGAGACCATTAGATTTTCTGCTCCACTTTTAGAAACCATATAATTGTTGTACCCATCAACAATAGTTCTACCTTGCAACTTGTAAAGAGTTCCAATCCAAACTCCATGTACTAATAATAGTGCTCCCCAGAACATCTGGAAGGTATCCTTTTCGAACACTGTTTTTACACCTGCATCATCCAGATTTCTTATATCAATCAAATTTCTAGACAATGCAGGAATATGCAAAACACCCTGAAGTGTTCTAACCCCTCCACCTTGCAACTTCAAGTTTACTTTTCTGCGGCCAACAATTCTAGCCTTCCTATCATCCCTTAAGAAGACATCACCACCATCGTATTTCTCATACTTGCAGGACCACTCTCTATGGGTAGTGAAGTGAAAGGATGCAAATGAGTCAGTCAACCATGCCTCATGATCTACATGCGTACTTGAAGAAGCCAAGTACACATCCCCACCTTCATCTAAGGTGGTTTTTTCCTCTGCTGAAGGAGCATCATGAAATCCCTTTCCCTTGTCAGGAGCTTTAGATTTACAGTCCCTTCTGTAGTGCCCTTCCTTTCTGCATATCTAGAAAACCACCTTTACAGATTTTTGTGGAGATTTAGATCTCCCTCTAGATTTAGATCTCCCACTCGATGACTTATTTTTGTTTCTATTCTGGGATCATCCTCGTATAGACAAGGTGTCACCATTTTGGCTCTCCATATTTTTCTATCTCATCTCCTCCGTTAGCAAGGATGAGACTATTTCATCAAGCTGCAAGGCAGTTGCATTTCTACCTATTACAATAACTAGACTATTACACGAATATGGTAGAGAACACAAGAAATTGATGCACTTATCTTCATTTGAAATTTTAATATCAATAGATAATAACTTACTTACCATAATATTAAATGCATTCAAATGCTCTGTCACCGAGTCTCCATATTTCATCCTTAGGTTATACAACTTTTTCCGTAGGAACAATTTATTCACCAGAGACTTAGATTGGTACAAAGTCCTTAAATTGTCCCACAAATCCTTCATCGTAGCTTTTCCTGATACATTCAGCAATACTAGATTTAAGACACACAATCGTATTGTGCTATTTGCCTTCTGATCCAACTTCTTCCATTCTTCATCGGGCACTCCCGTTGGTTTAGTACCTAGATCTACCACGATCCTCTGATCTTTATCCACTAAAAAATCCTCCATTTTAAGTTTCCATAACTCAAAACTCTGACCATTAAATTTCTCGATCTATATCTTTCCACTACTCGCCATCTTCTTTCACCACCAGAATTGATCCTGCAGATCTCCCATTGAACAGGGTCTACCAAAGGCCTGAGTGAAACCCCACAACAACAAAGGCATCCCCTTAAAACCAAAACAATTTCGATAGCAAATATATGTTTTAACCTCATACAAGAATTACCTTTATACAAATTATAAAGCACATAAAATAAACAATGAGAGACCATAACACATAAAACACGTATACATAGAGATTTTCCTTTGGATCCCGAAACTGGGACTACTAGCTTGATTTTTCATTATGTTCTTTTCAATGTTAGAATACATATTTATACATGCCAAAGCATCCAGTACCATGGACCAAAAACCATTGCGTCCAAAACAATGTGTGAAAGCCATGCACAAAACCATAGGTAGGTTTGCCCAACATAATATAGGGTCTAAAAGAACCTTTTTTCCTGGGGCGCTACCGCAGACCCCATATAGGGGGGCTAACCACCCCCCCTGCTATGCAGTCGGCGCAACGAAGGTGGGCCTCCACCCCCCATCTAACCGCCCCTCGTAAACTACGTAGGCTAGTCATGGAAAGAATACAACACAACACAACATTCTCCCACTTATTGCTTTTTTTCCACAGGGGGCCAGAGGAGAGCCTAGTCATTTATCCAGCCCTAAAATGCCCATTGTTTCTCTACACCAAGAGAACTTCTCAGTGCTCACATATTTTTTCAATCCATCTACAGTATTTTTCAAAGTGTCCACCTTTACCAGCAACACCATCATATCCTTCACAAAGTTATACTAAACATAAATGTTCTTTTTCTTTGAATGATAAGCAGGGTTCTTTTCCAAGAAAATTTCACTTTGGCTTTCACAATCTATCCTTATAGCTCCCTATACTAACCCCATACTTCAACATAATCTCTGCAACCAAACTGCTTCCTTGCTTGCATGAGTGGCTACCATGTATTATGTCTTTGTAGTTGATAATGCCACTACATATTATTTCTTACTCATCCAGCTGACTGCACCTCCAAATTGGTTAAACACATACCCACTTGTAGATATTCTCTGATCCAGATCTCCAGCCCAGTCTGCATAAAAAAATCCACGGATATCCGAAACTCTCTCCAATACCGATCTTCCTTGGTAGCACAAACCATAATCACTAGTGCCACAGAAATACCTAAAAACCTAGTTCAGTGTTGTCCAATGCATCTGCAGTATTCTTCGAAGTGTCCACCTTCACCAGCAACACCTTTTTGTCTTCTATCATATCCCTCGCAAAGTGAACCTGAACATCAATGTGTTTTGTATTTGAATGATAAGCAAGGTTATTTGCTAAGAAAATTTCACTTTGGCTGTCACAGTCTATCCTTATAGCTCCCTATACTAACCCTATACTTCAACACAATCTCTACAACCAGACTGCTTCCTCACTTGCATGAGTGGCTGCCATGTATTCTGCCTCTATAGTTGATAATGCTACTACAAATTGTTTCTTACTCATCCAGCTGACTGCACCTCCAAATAGGTTAAACATATACCCACTTGTAGATCTTCTCTAATCTAGGTCTCTAGCCCAATATACATCAAGAAAGCCATGGATATCCAAAACATTGTCCAATCCTTGTCTTCCTTGGTGGCACAAACCATAATCACTAATGCCACGGAAATACCTGAAAACCCACTTCTTTGTTGTCCAATGCTCCTTTCCCAATTTTGACATAAACCTGCTCAATACTCCCACTGCATATGTAATGTCTGGTCTAGTACAGACCATTGCATACATCAGGCTACTGACTGCACTAACATATGGAACATAGGACATGTCCTCTTCCTCTTCTGTTGTCTTGGGACACTATTCAGCAAATAACTTCACACTTACAGGAACAGGAACCTTCACCGGTTTACTATCGTGCACATTAAACCTTTGCAGTATCTTCTCGACATAATTCCTCTGGTCTAACCAGAGCTTCCTCTTTTCCCAATATCTTTTAATTTCCATGCCAAAAATATAGTTTGCAACAGTAAGATATTTCATGTCAAATTTGGAGGACAATTGGGTCTTCAAACCATGGATAATTTCTTTGTCATTTTCAACCAGCAACATATCGTCCACATACAAGACCAGATAAATAATATGGTCACCAATTAATTTAAAATAGACACAGTGATCTACTTTGCTTCTAGTGAAGCCAAGTCCCTGTATAAATGTATCAAATTTCTGATACCACATCTTTGGTGATTGTTTTGACCCATACAAAGACTTCTTTAACTTGCATACCAGTTCTTTCTTACCCTTCACTGTAAAGCCTTCAGGTTTCTTCATGTCAATCTCCTCTTCCAAATCCTCGTGAAGAAATGTTGTCTTCACATCCATCTATTCTACAACAAAATCAAAAGCAGCAACAACAGATAAAAGTATTCTAATAGAATCTACTTTGGCAATAGGAGAAAAAATATCGCCAAAATCAATTCCCGACACTTGGGAATAACCTTTTGCTACCAACCGAGCCTTGTATTTCTCTACCTTTCCTTTTGCATTTGTCTTATTCTTGAACACCCATTTGCTGCCAATGGGCTTCCTTCCAACCAACATCTCCACCAGATCCCACACCTCATTTTTGTGTAAGGATGCCATTTCATCAACCATGGCCTTTTTCTAGAGGTTGCCATCCTCTGAATCTACTACTTCCTTCATAGTTCTAGGATCACCATCAGTAATAGATAAAGCAAAATTTGAACAAAAAGTATATGGACTATACCTTTCTAGTTGTCCTCTTTATCGAACTGATATTTTCACATCCAAAGTTTGTGGCTCTTCATCTTCTAATTCCTCCTCTGTTTTAGAGTCTGATTCTTTCTCCTTAAGCTCAAAGTCTATCTTCTCAGGTTCCTTTGGTTGTACTTCATGTTTAATACCATATTTCACCTCTCTGAACACCACATCTCAGATGTACACAACCTTCCTTGTTACTGGGTTCCAAAGCTTATAACCCTTTAAACCATCCTTATACCCAATAAAGATGCACTTTTCAGATTTACTATCCAACTTGGTTCTTTTCTACTTAAGAACATGTACTTATGCATCACATCCAAATACCCTCAGATGTGAAAGAGAGGATTTCTTACGAGTGTATACCTCTTGTGGAGTCTTATCCTCCAATTTTGATGAAGGTGATCTATTAACCAGGTAACATGCTGTCTCCACTGCCTCTGCGCAAAATTTCTGTCCTAACCTAGCACCACTGAGCATGCTTCTTTCCCTTTCCATCAACGTCTTGTTCATTCTTTCTGCAACTCCATTTTTCTCATGTGTGTATGGAGTATTATTTTGTCGTTCTATACCACACGTTTTACAGAATTCTTCAAATTCCTTGCTACAAAACTCTCCATCGTTATTTGAGCTCAACTTTTATCTTCTTTTCTGTTTGGTTTTCCACCAGAGCCTTAAATTCTTTAAACCTGTCAAAGACTTCAGATTTCTTCTTAAGGAAATATATCCATGTATTCCTTGAGAAATCATCTATAAATGATACATAATACATAGACTTACCCAGTGATGGAACCTTCACAAGTCCAAACACATCACTGTGCACAAGCTCTAATATCTATTATTCCCTCTTACCACCAGAGCGGAAACTCACTCGATTCTACTTCTCATATACACAATTTTCACAGAAATCAAAATCCAAAGATTTATTACTCATATATTATACCATACCTTTACCAAGAAGTATTCGAAGGCCCTTCTCTCCATTATGCCCAAGCCTTTGATGCGACAACATGGTCTTCTCTACAGAGACCACTAAATTTTCTGCTCCACTTTTAGGAACCATAGAACTGTTGCACCCATCAACAACAATGCTACCTTGTAGCTTGTAAAGAGTTCCAATCCGAGCTCCATACATCAATATTAGTGCTCCCCTAACCATCTTGCAAGTGTCCTTATCAAAAATTGTTTTTGCACCTGCATCATCTAGCTTGCTTACACAAATCAGATTTTTGGCCAATGCAGGAATATGCAGAACACCCGGAAGTGTTCTAACCTTTCCACCTTGCAACTTCAACTTTACTTTTCTATGACCAACGATTCTAGCCTTCCTATCATCCCCTAAGAAGACATCACCACCATCATATTTCTCATACTCACAGAACCACTCTCTATGGGGAGTGAAGTGAAAGGATACACATGAGTCAATCAACCATGCCTTATGATCTACATTTCTACTTGAAGAAGCCAAGTACACATCCCGAACTTCAACTAAGGTGGTTTTTGCCTCTACAGAAGGAGCATCATCAGATCCCTTTCCTTTGTCAGGAGCTTTAGATTTACAATCCTTTTTATAGTGCCCTTCCTTTCTGCATTTCTAGCAAACCACCTTTACAGGTTTTCATGGAGATATAGATCTTCCTCTAGATTTAGATCTCCGACTCAATGACTTATTTTTCTTTCTGTTCTAGGACCATCCTCGTACAGACAAGGCATCACCATTCTGGCTCTCCATATTTTTCTGTCTCATCTTCTCCGTCAACAAGGATGAGACTATTTCATCAAATTGTAAGGCAGTTGCATTGCTACCTATTGCAATAACCAAACTATTCCACAAATCTGGTAGAGAACACAACAAACTTATGCACTTATCTTCATCTAAAATTTTAATATCAATAGATGATAAATAACTTACCAGAGTATTAAATGCGTTCAGATTCTTTTTCACCGAGTCTCCACCTTTCATCCTCAGGTTATATAACTTTTTTCATAGGAACAATTTATTCACCAGATACTTAGATTGGTACAAAGTCCCTAACTTGTCCCATAAAGCCTTTGTCGTAGCTTCCCCTGATAAATTCAGCAATACTGAATCTAAGACACACAATCATATTGTGCTCTTTGCCTTATGATCCAACTTCTTCCATTCTTCATCAGACACTCTCGTTGGTTTAGTACCTACATCTACCATGATCCATTGATATTTATCCACCAACAGATCCTCCATCTTGAGTTTCCATAACTCAAAACTCTGACCATTAAATTTCTCGATGTCTATCCTTTCATTGCTCGCCATATTATTTCACCACCAGAATCGATCCCGCAGATCTCCCACTGAACAGGGTCTACCACAGGCCCAAGAGAAACCCCTCAGCAATAGAGACATCCCATTGAAGCCAAAACAACTTCGATACCAAATGTAGTTTTTAACCCTGTACAAACATTACTTCCATACGAATTATAAAACACAGAAAATAAACAATGTGAGAGCATAACACATAAAACACATATACACAGAGATTTTCCCCTAGATCTCAAAACCTGGACTATCAGCTTGATTTTTCATTATGTTCGCTTCAATGTTACAATAGATATTTATACATGCCAAGGCATCCAATACCATGGACTGAAAACCATAGCATCGAAAACCATCGACCGAAAACCATCGTGTCCAAAACCATGTGCGAAAACCATGCACAAAACCATAGGTAGGTCCGTCCAGCCTAGTATAGGGTCCAAAAAAAAAAAATCCTTGGGGCGCTGCCCTGAACCCCGTAGAGGGGAGCTAACCACCCCTCTCAAATCCCCCTGTGACCTTCCTGCTGCCTAGTCAATGCAACAAAGGGGGGACTTTGCCCCCCTCCCCCATAAACTACGTAGGTTAGTCATGGAAAGAATAACACACAACCCAATAAAAAAGTGCTATATAAATAAAACCAAGAAGATATTTTACACATACCTAGCTAGATCTTAAAAAATTTTGGAGGTAATTTTTAAACATAAAACTTTACAAAACAATATGATTCACTTGAGCGATTATAATTCCCACCTTAATAGGATTTATGAATTATTTATTCTCATGGATGATACTTAAAGCCTTTATAGAGGGCAAGGACATGTTCTTTAGAAGACATAGAATTTGGGGTTAAGGTGCTCACAAAAGGGAAAAGTAAGGATATCTAAGCTTTCAACATAGAAAGCTTAAAAATTGGAGGGATTATCCTCATCCCTAACACCCACCAGCTCTTTGATTGGGAAATCAATCATGGATTCCCTCAACTTTGGACTAGAAGCATCATTCTTTCTATTTCTAAAAGAAAGGATAAAATCAATTCATCTAATCATACGATCGTTATGACTAGCTCTCTTTTAGCAAGTTATACGGAGTTATTCTAGGAAATAATATCATTATACAGATAGAAAGAAAACCAAAATTAGCTAAAAGACAATCCATATTAAGGAGTTATCATTTCATTATAGATCACTTTTTCCTAGTAAGGATAATCATGAAGGAGTGTCAGAATAATAAAAAAAATCCCTCTTGTTGCTTCACTGATTGTGCACACAACTAGACTTTCAAACATATTAGAGGAGTTGAAAGTTCCTTCTGAGTTGATAGTTGTTGCATAAAGCTAAAATGATAATATAATTACTAAGTTTAGGAACATTGAAACATGGCCAAAAGAAATTTATCATTATTTAGGAGTAAATCTAGGGTTTTACTATCATTGGATAGAATTTTTAAGAATCATATAAATGATTTAGAGAATTCCCTAAAAGTATGTTGTTTTTACGCAACTCTAAGTTGTATTGTCACTATCCTTTTTCTTTTTCTTGATGATACTGTTCTTATAGAAAGGAATCCATGTGATCTTAACATGCAACTAGAAATTCTGAAATTATTTTACTCTAATATAGGTATCATTATTAGCATTAACAAAGCAATAGTTTTGGCCATAAAATATATAAAGATGGCTTATGCTAAAATCATGTATTATAAAAACTTATAAGAATTGACTTTGACTTTATACATATATTACATCATGAATCTTTATTGAAACTTCAGCTAAAAATATAGTTTAAAGAAACAAAGACAAGAGAGTTTATTATATCCTTGAAAATAGTTGCTATTAGTGAACACATGGCTTTGAGATAAGAATAAAATCATCTTAACAATCCCATTATTCATTTTATCATATAAGGGTATTGAAAATAGTGAAGAAAGATAGAGTTTTTTAATTTTTTATTCACCGTTTTAAAATTAAAGACAATATACCCTATCATATCTTTTTAATCAAAGTTTTTTTTCCTTTCATGTACAACATGGTTGTAACTATGTACCTATTCTTTTCAAACAAGATAAAAGACATGAAAGATGAAATGCTTCATGAGATTGCTTCAAACTTTAATCAGAAGTACATGCAACTCATTTTGGGGTTGAAATAAAGATGTCAAGGTTTCAAAGCTTAGTTAGAACTACATGCAGCGCAATTAGGCGTTGCCATAAAGATGCCAAGGCTTAATTAAATCATTGGGGAATCAAGAAAAGCTCACTGGAGAGAAATTGTTATATGATAAAAAACTAAAAGACAAGAAAAAATTAAAATATTATGAAGTGTAAATCAACTCTAATCTAAAAGATAAAAAGTATATCTTTATTTCAAATAGCATAAAGAAAAAAATTTACATTATTAAAGTAAAAATAAGCTTTCATGAATTATAAAGTAAAATAAGACATTAAAAATTTTCAAAAACATCACATGTCAATAAAATTTATATTTTATTAACACTAGAAAGATTGAAAATAAAAAAATGCTTTCAATTAGAATGCTATATATACATATATAACAATAATAATATAAATTTATTTATTACAATCCGCCTTTCCTACCATCTAAAAGTTTCAATTAGAATGCCCTATATACCTCTATAACAATAATAATATAAAAAGTATTTATTACAATCAGCGTTTTTGACCATCTAAAAGTATTGTGATTTGAAAATGCTTTACTCAAAATTAAAATAATAAAACAATTACTTACCTGTGTTAAGTTTCAGATAAACTAATCAATCTTTAAAAACATTAATAATATTCACCATCTTCATATATATAAATTGATGCAAGGGTACTGAGCTCAGAAATTTCATTATATTTTAGTAGATAGAGAGGGTCTTGTGTTTTCAAGGAAGTTAGTTTCCTGAGTATTAAATTAATGTAATTATTAAAGTTTCTAAATAAGTTTATGAGAGATATTAAGAATAGGAATTAATTAGATATTGTGAGACATATTTGTAAATGTTCTCAGAATGTTAGAGAACATGTGAGAATTTTGATAGCTGAGAGATTGAGAGATTTGAGACTAATTGTAAATCTTAGATTAGGATTTGGTTTCATGGTTTGTGGAACTAGAGAGGATCATTAGGGATTAGTTGAGTCAAAAGTGGACTTAGAGGATATTCAGGATTTAATTGAAAAAATTAAGGATCTAGACCGAAATGGGTTACAGAACCTTTTGTATAAATGTAAACGTAAAAGGTATAGAGAGAGCTAAGAATTAGATGAGATTGATTGTAGGTTACGCACAGGTAGGGTGAAGTAGTGTCAAGAAGCCACTGATATAGAAAACTAGGGTAGAGAGAAGGAATTCATTGTGTAATTTGGTTATTAATATAGAAGTGCAATTTCTGAGTTTGTGTGGTGTGTATTGAGTAATTGAATTATAAATTATGTGTGGATTAGAGTAATTCTGCATAACATAGGGTTGCAGATGTACAGAATTAGAGAAGTAGTGCAGAGAAGAGTGTTATGGGTTTACACACTGACAATATTGGAGAAAACCTTCAATGTTACAGTGAAGGTATAATCGTAAGGTTTCCTAAAACTAAAGGATTTATGAAAAAAGCATAAAGATGCGAAAAAAAGAAGTAACAGAGTGGGGATTGAGATCAAAACAAGTGAAGACTATAAGATGAAAACAAATACTCAGGGAGAAAGTTGAATGGGCTATTTCACAGTAAGAAACAAAAGAACATAATAGTGCATAGGAACTATTGGATCAGTTAGATCAAAGGACGAGATTGTGTGCGATAGATGGCTAAGATTAAGTCGCGCAGAATAAACTGAAGAAGATGAATGGTAGAGATTAAAACCACGTGTTCATTGAATAGTGGTGTGGTCTTCGTAGGCGGTATGTAGTATCTCGCGTGCCCTAAACGCTGTAAATGGTATTCTACAATTTCACGCGATTAACCTGAGGGGTTGACACATAGCACACAATGGAAAGAGGAAACCACTTTTCTCGCGTGTTCTTAACCTGGTATCGGTGGTGCAAAATTTCACGGAAAATTACGCGATTTCCATTGGATCGAATGAGATTAATCGAAGATGGAGATTGGCCAAGTTAATTGGTGAGCGGGTGACGCGATAACCGTCAGATTGAGGAATGAGATCGACGAGGAAGATTTAATGCACTAAAGAGAGCATCGATATAGAGGCGAAGGTTTGTGGAATGGAAGAAAGGTAAGGTTTAAGTGTGGTTTATGAAATATTTACATTATATAGGAATTATAATAGAAATAAGCGAAATTAATATATTATGGTTTAAGTTGAGCTTTAACCAAAGTCTAAAATCCATGATATGGTTAACATGGCCGGGTAATAAGAATTAACCAAAAATTACAAAAGATTTATAAGATTTTGCTCAAAAAATTATAAAGGTCAAGACTTTGGATAGTTAAATCAAACATTTCCACATAGAGTTTCTTGAAGGAGCATTAAACCTTGGTTTAAAAAAGTTTTACTGGGTAAAAATATTAAAATCGCTGAGACATAATGTGACATGGAATTTTATTTGCATGTGTGGATAGATGCGGCTTTTGCTGTGTCATAAATACAAATGTATATTTAATTTTTATTTAATTTTACAACAAACGCTGAGTTGTGGCTCAGAGATTCACAGTGGAAATTGTAATTTGGATGTACAATATGAGCTATGA
Organism: Pinus taeda; assembly: GCA_000404065.3. Taxonomy (NCBI): domain Eukaryota; kingdom Viridiplantae; phylum Streptophyta; class Pinopsida; order Pinales; family Pinaceae; genus Pinus; species Pinus taeda. The sequence goes on along the minus strand of APFE031027055.1, from coordinate 114,221 downwards.
GTTAAGATGAAGATGGTCGAATTTATAAACACCCAAAACTGCGCCAAAATGTGAAGGTCGGCAACTAACCCCCATCAAACGCTGACTTCTAAATTGAAACGTAATCTCTCACTCATTCAGCAGGGTAGCCAACACGAGGTCTGCAGGGAGAAATTAAGCGCGTATAGTGAAAAAGAATCCTACTACTTTCTGTTGAGTTCAGCAAGAGGTTTCCCGCATTTCCTTTTGCACTTTGGGATAGTTTGAAGTACGCGGACCAAAATAAATATGCCTTGTGCAACGATAAAAAACCGCATGTGAAAAATCCTAACGAGCCTTGTGTTTCATCTGCGCAATCTATCGGAATATTCAGAAACGGACCATTACATATTAAAAGACATTCAAAGCTAGGTGTCCAATAAAAGGAGTGGCTATGGAGATATCTGCTGCTAATATATAAAATACTCACCACATAATTCTTTGAATCTCTATGTAATTTAGAAAAACAAGGTTTTGAGTCTGCTGTAGAATTAAAGTGAGAAATTGGTACTCTTAATCTCGTAAATGTGCAAAGTCCACGAATTGTTTGCGGGGAAATCTTTATGACAGTCTCCGAAGATACCTTAGTAGCAGCTATCGTGTCTTGTCCTTATTCCAATCTGACACAGGATATGTTTCAAGTTCAGATTAACGAAGCGGAGAGAAACGTCATTCGATGATCTGCTTTCCAAAATTGATATAATAATTTGATTTTTATTTTAATATAATTTTTAAACAAGGTTATTTTTTTATTTTTTATTTTTTAATATGGTATAGTGTTTTGGTATAATTAGTATAGTTCTAGTTTAAGCATAGATTTACTATGGGTTGATAGGGATTAAATTTTTTAGGTGCAATTTTTACTATGGGTTGATAGGGATTAAATTTTTTTAGGTGCAATTTTTTTAGAGTGTAAAATACAATGTGTTATTTTTCATTGTTCAAACTGTATTTTTGAATGCTAAATAGAGTATATATAGAATTTTCATTATATGTACATCAATTTTTAAAAAAGATATGTACATGGATACATTTTATGACACAAAAATAAAATGGTTTTTATTATTAACATTATTTTAAGTATATGAATATTAATTAGTATTAAATTTTTTATAATAATCAAATTATATTTAAACTTCCTATTTACACCTTTTTTTTTTACTTCTAATTACTTTAAAACATATTTTTTACCCTTTATTTTTTATTTTAAAAGGGAATCCAAAGACATACAAACTTACACATCCCTTCATGTTGCTTTGTGGAATAATCCTCTAATCTTAATCATTTTAATATACTTTAGTTTTTCAATTTAAATATATATAGATATATATTTTTTATTTTTAATAATTTTTTTTTTTTTATCAAACAAAATAATAAAAAAAATATATCAAATTTATAGTATTAAAATATAAAATATTATAAATTAATTAAAAATAGTCGATATTTAAAAATAAATATTCAATTTTATATATTTGATAGAGTACGCGCACTTATAATAATAATAACTTAATATCTTGATTATTATTTTAATAACTTGCTTTTTATTTTAATAACTTGCTTTAAATTAAGTAGGTTAGCCATAATTAAGTCAATTGTGTTCATCTATATTTTATGAGGGTGAACTCTAGGATTACTAGTCTCACTTAGATTTATTAGAGTTACTATATTTCTCTTAGTCAAACATAATTAACTATCTAGGCTTACTAGGTTCGTCTTCATCAAGGATAGTCATCAAATCTTATTAATAAAGAATGAATTTTAAGAGTTTCTAATCAAGTCATTAGTAATATTTAATAACTTTGTTGATAAAGTTAATAGCTTTGTTGATAAAGTTAAACAATTATGAGGAATAATAAAATTTATTGATAAAGATTGAAGTTTAAGATTCTTAATAAGGTGTAATGATAAAGATTAATAATAAAGATGAGTAAGTTTTATTGATATGGTTTAATAATAAAGTTTAATAAGGTTTATTAATTTTATTAATAATATATAATTTTATATATTTTTTTGCACCCTATAACTTTATTATGATATTAATAGATATATCTATTTATCAATAATTTAATAATATATTTATCTACATATTAATTATATATCAATCTACACATTATGATATCAAGTTATACATTAATATATTAATCTATATGTTAACACATATTAATCATGATTTATTTAGTCAACCATAATTATCATGTTCACCATGATTAATGAGAGGGATTATGTTCAACATGCATATAGTTAACCATAGACATCATGTCCAACCTACTCATAGTTAACCTTAGTCAACCATATAGTCAATGATTCTTAACCATATCCAACCATAGTCAACCTTGTTCAATGATGTTCAACCATAATTAAGGCTTAAAAGTGTTTAATAATGATTATTATAATAATACTTTTATTGCATTTTCGAATTTTGCAACCATATTCAACGATGGTCAAACTAGCTCAACTATGTGCAACAATAGTCACCATGACCATTCATGGTCACCTAGGCTACCCATGGTCAATGTGCTTAAGCATAGTGAACATGGTCAACCATATTCACTTATAGTTAATAATTGACATCGATAATTAGCAATTTTCACATATAGTTAACCACAATTAACCATAAACAACATGTTCAAAAATAGGCATCGTAATGTGACAAATAATTATGAATATCACAATGTATCAAACAAAAAGAAACATCACAATATAATGTACAAAAATAGATGTCATAATGCGTTGAACAAAAATTGACGTCACATGTGATGAGAAACAAAATCACATTGCACTATGATAAACATAAATCAACATCGCAATACACAAAACAACTAAGCAATGACAAACTATGACAAACAAAAAATAATGAACATAATATGGTAAATTGAAATAAACATCACAATGTGATGAACAAAAAAATGAATATCACATTGTGATATACAAATAACATTGTTAGAATTTTACAACATAGTCATACACAATCACCCTTTGTATTCAATGTTTATCGTCAATGTTTAACTCATCAACCATTGTCAACCTTGGTATACCATATGTTGATCATAGTCAACCTTAGTCAGCCTTCTTCACCCATGGTTAACCTCAATCATCATCATATACCTTAGTTGGCCATAGTCAACTATAGTTAACTATGGTTCACCATAGTCAACTTTAACAGACCATAGTAAAGCATGTTTTTAAAATGTTTAATAATAATAATAATTTTATAGAATTTTTAAATAGTGCTATAATATTCAACTATGATCCAACTAGATCAAGTATAGTTAACCATAGTCACCATGGTCATCCAGGTTAACTTGGTGAACCATATTTATTTATAGTTAAACATTGACAACCATAGTCAACAATGTTCACCCATAGTCAATGAATGAATGTCTAACTTAAAATGGAAATATGTGATGAATCACTATGTGGAAGGACAATCACAACACTTCAAATTATGGCTAATCCTCCTCACATACCATGGGATCCACTAGATATCATAAAATTGGACAAAAACAATGCTATGGTAGGATCTCTACTCAGTCCATCAAGTCACAACTACGTGCTCCAAAATTTCTAACCATTGGGAGAGATAGTCGAGTGTATAAAATCCAAGGCATTATAGGGTGGGAAGATGGAGTAGTGTAGCAGATTCGAAGACATGAAAAATCATCTTATGTATATCTAATGTTTCCAATGGGACGCATCTATAGCCTGCTGAAATATTATATATCTTCAAATAGTGAAATGGAAGAAACTAATGTTGTATATTATGCAACTACTTTGGGAATATTTTACTACAAAACTTACAGAGTTGGTGGAAAATGTAGTACATGAAGTTCAAGTTTAACTATATGACTTTTAAGTATTTATAGCATATAAGATAGAGGTCACTTCATGGATTTATAAGAACACCTAATCTTTGATATTACTAATGGAAAATGAATAAATCTAGACTTTGAATATTTCATTAATGTTAACCATTAATAAATACATAGAGGAGGTATTGTTAGTTTTATCTTTCACAATTTAAAAAAGAAATATGCATTTACATTTTTCCATATTATGTATTAAATATTTTGTATAAAATTTATATTTTTTTGTTGGTTGAAGTTTTGGAACATGAAAAATATAAAGGCATTAATATTTAGAAGTTTGTCTTGTGACTATTATGGAATAAGACATGTTTCCATAAGTGAAAGGAAGACATAGGTTGTTATATAAATAATAGTACTTTTCTTGATAGTAGATATCATAAGCAAAGGCCTAGTACTTTTCCTGCTAGTACACATCATAAAGAAAAACATTTTGATTACTATAAATAGATGTACAATTTAAATATTAATTTTGATGAAGATTTATAGAAAAATGTTAACTATTTTTTTTTTTTGTGTATAATTCTATATTTTGTATGGAAATAAACTTACATAACAATTATCCTTATAGTAATTTAGAACAAGACAAGTAATGTATGATAGAAGGAAGTTATAATCCTCTTCGTATGAAACTTTAATTCTTGAATAGAAAGTAATCAAGATACTACCTTAATAAATAGTCTTTTATTACAAGATGAGGACCTTGTTTTAGCAAGCAATTTAAAAAAAATAAAAATGAAATCAAGCTTAATAAAGAGTTATTCAATCTTTGTGGCTTTTAAGATATGCTACTTTTCCATAGTTCGTAAAGTGAATGAAATCCAATAGATTCTTACGTTACATGACATCTAATATCCACATAAATAACCAAATAATATTTTTCTTGCAGTACATGACATCTAATATCCTCATAAATAACCAAATAATTAATTTCAACATATTAAACATCCATGAGTTTAACATCATTATAATCTTTTAACCCTAAACCTAAATTTTTTCATGAACAAAAATATCAGTAAAAGGTCATTCTCATAACTAAAATTATTTTATTTGTAATATCAATTGATAATTAATTTATGATTTTACATTAATTATTGGTTGTAAAAGAAAGTAACAATGATATGATATGTTGATGTATATATTTTTTATTTTAATTAATTGGAAAAAAAAATTTGACTTGTTAAAATCCTTGGGAATGTGTTAAAGGCTTGCATATGCGATTTAACTCTTAACTGTTAGGAAAATAATTGGAAAAACAGTTATGCCTAGAAGGGGATAAGACCAGAAAAGAGAAAAATCCTTCTTTTTGATAGAATACAAGAGAATTTTGGAAGGTAGAGAACCAAAGAACTTTTCATGACGAGAGATAAATGCCATGAGGTGTAGTATATATAGGAGCATTATGGGAGAGAAAGACAATTTTCTTATGAGAATAGAATCAATGAGAGATAAAGACTTCTTGAACCCATATTTTTTTGTAGGATGTTGCTAAAAGGGTCCAGGAGGTGAATGAGTTGGAAAAAATAATGTTCAATTGTTTTCATGACAGAGGAGAGTGGAGCTTGGGGGCACTAGCTGTAAAGCCAATTCGTAGGTTTGGACGAACATGGTAGCCTTTGAAATATTTCTAATAAATTCTAGATAAGTAGATGAATGTTCAATTCTATGATTTTTTAGTTATTGTTGGGAAAAAAAATATTATGAGAGAATTAAAAGATTGGATGCCTAGTTAGTTTTATGGTGGTTAGTATAGTGTTTGTTGATGTAGTGTGTAACAGAAGAACAATATCTCTATATGTAATCAACAAGACTGGAAAATGCCTTTTCTTTTGTTCTAGTATATTATAGGTAACAAAATAGCTATGGGTGCAACATAGCTCTTATCTATTGAGGCCAGTGGTAAGTGGGTAAAATAAATATCTATCTTATTATTACTATTAACAAGGAGAAGTAATATGTATGTCACAGAGGAGTTAGGGATAGAGGTTATAAATTCAACCTTGTCTGTTGTTTCTTTTTAGTAGTGGAAACTAGCATTGTTGTAGGTACAATAAAAAGAGATGAGAGTTTATTTATGGATAAAATACAAGCATTTGCATGAATATTAGCGTTTGTAGGGTATCCAAAGTAAAGAGTACATTCATATTAGAAGTTATAGGGTTGATTAGGGAAAACCCTATTTACTCAACATGTGAATATCAATCCTGAACACTAAGGCATTTAAGGCTCATAGGAAGTCAAGCAATTCCCATGATAGAATTTTTTAGGTCTCGAGCCTAATATTATTTTCAGGAAGTAAATAGATATAAAATAAAAACTTTTTTTCTGCTATTGAAAAACTATATAAACCATTTAGGTAATCTATAAAGAAATTGCAAATGCAAAACAAACAAAGAGAAGTGACAATAGCTATTTATGGAAAGAAAAATCTACATAAAAGAAAAAGAATAATACAATTGATATATTATACATTAACAAGATTAAAGGCTCTATAAATTATGCAAAATATACACTACAAAATATTTTTTTCATTTAGAAGAATTATAAAGTCTACGCTTCTGGATTAAGAAATAAATATTGAACAAAAAAGTACCTCTCTAGTTAGCCTATGGGCATGAACATATCTTGCAATCATATGTAGCATTAAAATAAACAAAAAAACCCAATCAAACTTATCAAATGTTAGCCACAAAGGGCTTAATATTAATACAAATATACTTTTTTCACAGACCCAAACCACATATATATGTCAAATGAGTTGAGTGACTTAGATAAATCAACAATTCAGGATTGACCACACATAGAGGAACACAAATGCATCGAACCCAAATGTAGCCAGAGGAGAACAAGAATTATAAATTATAAATACAACTACTAGTGGGAAATGAAACTATAATGAATCAATATATGATTTCTTAGATACAATTATACTTCTAAATCCATTGCTGGAAAAAGAAATTAATTGCATAAAGTCAGCCAATGTAAGGCCTCTTGAATACATTTTAAACCCTAAATCTTTACAACCCTACAATGGTCTCGGTCACCATAGCAGAAAATCTTATACAAATTAATAAGAAATAAGGTGTTTGTAAGCACCTAGAAATTGCATAAACGAAATTAAAAACTTGTGTAGAATTCATGCAAAGGAAAAGAGCCTTTGATTCCTCATAACACACCTATAAACAAAAGAAAATGTGTGAACATGAGATAATTGGAAAGGCATTGGAAAATTTTTTATGAGCACTGTAATGAATTTAGATAGAGACAGTAAGGGTTATACCTATTCAAATATCGTGAAGATAGTCCTGGAACTGTACCACAAAAATGCATATATATTAAAATGAGGAAGCCCTCTTTTCAAAATAAAATTTAAAACTCTGATTTGTGGAAGCAAGGTTCCTTTCATTAAAAGAATAAATTTATATGAATAAAATCGAAAAAAGCCATACCTTCCTTTGATCCATGAAGTTAGAGGTGCCATTACCGGGAAACCAGTCTAGCGCTACCACCTAAAAACCTAAGCCAAAAATATAATCAGAGGAAAAAGTGAAGAAGGAAAAGGAATTATCACCGACAAGAAAAACAACAATAGTACCTATAATCATAGTTGAACAAAAAATAAATTTGAGTAATCTTCTACCAGAGAGTAATTACGTTGATGAATGCACCAACAATTTCTATGGGGGTGAAATTGAACCAAAGAATGAGTTCAAAATTATAGAGGTAATCATAGAATAGAATGGTTTGCTAGTGTTTCTTCATAAGAAAAAAATTGTAGAGCTAGAAACCCTCACTAACACAAGTGCAAATGAGACAGAATGGTAGAGATACTTCCAAGGGTAGTTGCGAAAACAAATACTAGGCTAATCCCACCATTGATTAAACCCCAATCCATTTGGACCAATGATGAGACTACACCTCATCCATAGAGTGATAGGTTGTTTATACCATCAAATATCTCATTTTCATATGGATAAGTCCAATTATGCCGCCATATTAACCCAAGTGGAAATGAATAACCTCAATCAAGTCAAAGTCTTCAATGTTCCATTAAAAAATCAATGAGAAATTGAATAACATAAACATGGTGAAATATTTATGCCATAGGTTACTGCCTTAATGAGGTATTCTATGGAACCTATGTAAATATAGATTATGCCTTGAAAAAAATTATAAATATTAATGTTATACGAAATCTACGATTGTGGACAGAAGTATCTTCCATAGACCAAGTGGCCTAGTCTAGAATAACAAAAATAAAAGACTATAAAGTTCTCCTTAGTGAAATTGGAGGATGGAAATATTCTTACTTATGTTTCGTGACACGATCTTCTCTCCTCTTGTCTTGTGAGCTCCAACTATAGCTTCAATTTCTATAATTAGAACCTCTAAAAACAATCAACATAAGGCAAATATCTATGACATATATGTAGTATTATCCAATCACTATATTCAATGGATCAACATAGAACTGAAACATATGAATGTAAACATAACATAATACATATTGGAAAATGATATACTCTTTGTATTAATATGGAAGGGAGAGATTTTACAACCAAAAGTGAAAGTTGTTCTTGTAGAGGTATCCCCAAGTTGACTTGTCCTTCTTTGTTATAATCCACACCTCAAGGCCACCCTAATGAATGGAAATGATAACTCTCTTATGATCAAAGCAACAACATAAGGGTATGATCAGTAAGAAAAACCTAAACCCTAACTTGTGAATGGAAGTAAATATATAGGAGAGGATGGTAGTTTAGGAATTATTGTCCATTTATTGATCTACGCTTGAGATAGACTCTTGATGGGAGGATGATATCAAGGGATAAGAGGTGAAATATAAAAGGTAGTACTAGATAGGATTCAAAGTTCTTATCGAATGTAAATGGTTATAACAAAGTTCCTAGAAGCTTCTAAAAGAGGAAGCTTGAGGATTCTTTTTATTTTTCCTGAATTTATAGAACCAATGCATCCCCAACAAGGGACAACATGTAGGAGATCAAAATAGGTGCATAACTGAGCAAACTATTATTGAATGAAAGTCCCTAAAAGCTAGGGTGTGCTATGCCTTAAGAGCACTGAAATGAAGTAGTTAAGATCAGAAACTTAGGGATTTGGAAGAGTCTTTCTTAGGGCTTTCTCTAGGGATGATGATAAGGTGTTCATAAATGTTGATTGATCTAGTTTGTAGGCCTACTGACAAGATGTGATAAAATGGCCTATAACAGATTTCCCCCTGAAGTGCAAAGTGAGAAATTGCAATTGATGATTAAAGTGTTTTACCTTGTGACAAGTTCAGATCAAGAACAACTAGTTAGATCATTATCTGTTACAATATATTTTCGTCATGATATTTTCTGTCGAAGGAGGCATACCCATGCTTAGCACATAAGATAACATTACACGTATAATGATCAAGAGGTTGAGTCCACTGATGACAAATTTTGGATCTATTACTAGATTACTATCTATATGATCATATCCATCATGCTTTGTAATATTGCATTAATCTTGAAAGTGCAGCTCGGATGGATGGAACTAGATCCAAGGCCTTCTATTTCATTCACTCGATTGCCCAATGTATGAGTCTAACCATTTGAATAAAGGACATGGAGTCAAAAATGACAGACACCATTTGATTACCTACCAATGACGTAAGTCATTAACATAGGTGAGAGAAACCACTGATGATGTTAATGGTCTGCAAGAGACAACAATACAATCCATGTGGTGTTGTTAGCCTCCTATTGCAATAGGGGTTCATATTTCATGATTGACGGTTTGCATGCAAAATATGTCATCTTTTAATTACTGCAAAGGTTCCATATTTCCAGAGAGTTTCATTTGGATAAATTATTCAAATTTTGAAGAGCTGCTAAGTCAAGGGAAGGCCAAACAGTTTAAACTTGGCTTCCCTGGGTTTCAATTGCTTGCTTTAGAATATAGAGATGAATATCTGGCCAAACAAGCTTAAAACTTGGCGGATTGGTAAATAGGTAGAGAAACCAGGGCGCTCATCAGCTTAATCTGAGCCCCGGAAGAGACAAGGGTCGATTTAGATAGGAGGATAGCTGAAAGAAAGGTTGAAAGGTTGGGTATGCTAGTTCAAGGGCACCCAAACCAAAAGAAGAAAAAATGTTAGGAGAGTAGGCCGGGTAGGTAGCGTTGTGGTGGCAGAATCATGGCTTGGGATCCGTTTCATTTCATGTTCTTAAGCGTGATATCCGTTCGCATCTCAAGCATAAGGCGGCAGTTTCCATTTGGAGGAGCTCAAGCAAGGCATGTCTGAATTTCCCTTCTTCCCTCAAAACACTCGCTAACTTCCCCTAATCCACTTAAAAAGTCTTGTTTCCCCTTCAAAAGCCTAAGATTTCTATCCTTAGCACTCTCTGATCAGATTACATATTAACTTCTAACTTATTATCTAAATCCCAGTTATTCTTCCTTCCCCATACTAGAAACATATACGAGATCCCCCTAAATACATATCCCCTCCATTTGTTGAAATATAACCATAACTAGCTCAACATTTTCTGCTACTACTACAAGGGACTATTAACCTTTAGTTCTGTTTTTAATGGTTGTGAAAGAGATGATGCTAAATCAAAGCAGCTCTTCTCGATGTTATAAAAGTCAGGGACAGAAAGATAGAGGAGCTCAAAAGACAAATGAAGTGTTGTCTGTAGAGAAAAGTCACATAGTCAATTCCATCAAAGTGCATGAAGACAAAATTTCAAGGCTTATGGACGAGAATGAAAATAACAATTTGGCTCTTCAGCAGACATGCACTAAATTGGAACTTGCAGATTCAAAATTAGATGACCGAGACAGAGATATGGCAGAATTGAAACAGAAAGTATTGGTCAAACAAGGTCTTATTGGTCAAACAAGAGTTGGCTGAAAAATAGCAAACAAAAGATTGCTCTTGTGTCATCTCAGCACTTGGTCAAACAATCACATGCTGAATCTAATAAACGCCAAACAGAAGACACAGATTCTATTTCAGTTAGCAAGAAACGAGGAGTTGAGAGCTTTAATACAGAATCCTTATTACAAAGGGATAGCCCATTAAGTGGCATCAGAAGCAGAGAAGGGTGATATTTGTGCGGCATCACAACAGATGGATATCTGTTTGCATTCAAGAGATGGTCCACAAAATATTCCTTAAACAGGAAAAGTTGATTGTGGAGGTACCATCCTGTTGCAGGATAAGGGCAATTCCCAAAGTTTTTTATAGAACAACACATCAAACACATTGTGTTGCCAACAATCATCTTCCTCTATGGCACAGGCCAGCTGCTTCAACTAAAGATCAAAGAACCTCTAAAGGCATCAAAGAGGGTGGAAATAGGAGTGGGAATGTCTTTCAAGTCACAATGCTATAAAAAATGTTGGCAATTTGCATGATGTTGGGGGTAATGGCATAGCTAAATTAGAGAAGAAAGAAGATTATAAGAATAACCATGTCCATGTTTCAGGTTCTTTGCTTGGGCTAACTAAGACAGAAAATGCTAATGCCATCTGTGATCAGGAATTGGAAACTATGGCATCTGCGAAGAAAAATGAAATGGATATTCCAGCTTCTGATTCTTCTGGTCCCTGTCCTATTGAGACAAGTTTGTCAGAAAGTGTTGCTGAGGCAACTTTTCAACCTTTAGAGAACCAATTTCATAGAATTCCAACACTGGGAAATCCCATACAGAATGACAGGAAGGATTATCTTGCTGCTGCTTCTGACTTGCTGCCAAGTTCTCATGACATCTTTAGTTCATATGGAATCGAGAATCCTCTACATTGTTGTGGCAATAACAATTTAGAGAATGTATCTCTTCAGCACCTTTGAGTCACTTTAGAACCTCAGAAAGATGGGACAACTACAGGAAGCTTTTATCTTGGAAATGGATTTATGATGGGACCTCCTGATGTTTTAGATACTATAGAATGGTTTGTGGTACAGTGTTCTTCATGTTTATCCTTGATTGGTTTATATCCTGATGTTAAAGGCAAACCTTGCTCAGCTAGTGAAATCATCCAGTTATACAAATGCCATATATCAACAAGTGAAGCTGTTGGTGGACCCAATGATGTTTTCAGATCCTTTAAGGAATTACCATCTGTCAACTGGTGTGACAGTGCTGATAATTGGTTTGGAACATGTTGCTGCGCATTTGGAGGATTCATGAATTCAAATATACAATGTTCAAATTGATGAGGTGAAAACAAAGCTCAAGGGCCACCAAGAGAAAATCACGGGCCTGGATTTTTCATATGTTTTTTCCATTGAAAGTTCAATTTATGAAAGCTATCAGAGCTCATCTATCTAAGCACCCGAAGGCCTCCGTATTCCTGGATACAGCTTCAATGCCAGTGGCTCTTCATCTCTAATAGAGGGTGCTTATTTGCGCATTGATCATAGAAAGAGGAATATTCTCTTGAAATCTTGTCAACTAACTGCCATCTGACGGATTATCGCAGGACAGTGGAAGGTGGAAGAATCGAAAACATCATCCATGGGATTAGCTAGTAAAGTGGTCTTTAGTTGCAGTTATATGTTCAAACAGCTTTTTTCGTTAATATATGAGCCAGTCCTGTGAAACTAGGACAAGAGGATGAGCAGGGGCATATTACGTCTGGATCAATCCTTTAGTGCAATGAATGTACTATAGCAGCAAAACAATATTTCAATGGAGTCCAATGACATTGGTGATACAAATCCAGAAGAAGCGTTGATCGATCTGAGACATCTAGAAGAAGCGCTGATCGTTCTGAGACATCTAGAAGGAGCACAGATTGTTCTGAACCTTCTAGGAGAAGCACTGATCGGCGAGAGAAGTCTAGGAGCAGGGTACACAGATCAGAAAATGAGAAACTCAGATCAGGACTAATCTACAATTGGCCTTACAACAATTTACACTAAATTTTTGCAAATGTTCTATATGTTTTGGTCTTGACTAAGAGCTTTAATATGAATACCTCATGGAGCATATTAGTTCTTTCTCACCCATGTACAATTGTTATTTAGGAAATCTTAATTGTTCCTAGATAGAATCCATTCACTATTTTCGATTGCAGAAAGGAGGACTAATCTATAATTGGCCTTACAACAATTTACACTAAATTTTTGCAAACGTTCTATATTTTTTTGTTCTGACTAAGAGCTTTAATATGAATACCTCATGGAGCATATTAGTTCTTTGTCACCCATGTATGATTGTTATTTAGGAAATCTTAACTGTTCCTAGATAGAATCCATCCACCTTACCTCGGTCAGCCGGATCAAGGATATCTTAGTTGCCTTACATCTCTGACCTCCACTTCATCCTTTTTAACCCGAATAATTGTTTCATGAGAAACTATCTGCTCCATATCCCCCTCGTGACCAACAAAAACACACCAGCAGTCCCGCTCCTCTAACTCCATGCCCAATGGTTTGAAATTCATCGCACGATGCATTACCTCTCTGCTTGAAGCCATTCTCTTTCTCACCAAAAAAACAAAAACCCTTGTACTCAATAACTAGCCTAAGATCACCCTAAACAAAGCTAAATTACGAAGAGAGAGCCCTCTCTGATTGCAGGTAGGCTAGGACCCACAATCCAAAGATTGGTCTGGTGTTACCTCGATCGTATCCCTTAAGGAGCCAAGGGACAACCTGAGTGTTAACATAATGGCGACTCCGCTGGGGAACTTTTGAAATAACTTCAACTATCAAGTTGGAAGCTGGCTCCCAAAAAGCATTCACGTAATACAAGGTCGAATCTGGACCCAAAGCCGCCAGCTACTTTGGAAAATCCAAATTTAATCCCTAGAAACCTCAGGAAGATAGAGCGAAGAGAAGATTTAGCTGATTCTAGTCCTGAGAAAGTTCAGCCAAGTAGCGGTTCAACCCCTGTCAAAGTTCTTTTTCACTCATCCCCTGTTTTCCCTGCTTCATCATCTACCTCACCATCCACCTCGTCCACACCTCCGTTCACTGCACATACTACCACTACAACTCCCATTATCACAGTTGTTCCAACTATTCCATTCATCCCTGCAGTTCCACTCGTCCCTGTAAATATGGCTAATAGATGTGCCCCTTTGCAGCTACCTGGAAACCCCGGGGCCATGCCTCAGGACTACCAGACTAAGATAACTTATTTTGATGGCACCAGTACCTGCACGACCCTTCAGCATACAAAGAAAATGCAATATTAATTTGAGAGCTATGAAATCGACGATGATAGTGTGAGGATGAGGATTTTTGTCCAAAGTTTGACAGGTGATGTCAGGCCTTGGTTTAGAGCACTCCCAGCCAATTCTGTAGCAAATCCATAAGTCTTATACCACACATTTATCAATATATGGGAGAAGAAGAAAGACCGATTGCACATATTGTCCGAATACGACACCATTAAAAGAGGCCCTCAGGAGGCTGTGTTAGACTACTGCACAAGGTTTAACAATGTCTACAATGCAATCCCACAGAACCTTAGGCCTCCACCTGATCTTGCTTTATATAAATTCCCCGATGGCTTTGATTCTGACATGGCTTATCAATTAAGAGAACGAGCCCCTCAAAGCCTGGCAGAGATGCAAGATGTTGCTGTGAGCGTAGAGGCAAACTTAATTGCCGAGAGAAATAGAGCGAGAGCCGAAAGAAGAACCACCTTTAAAGAGGAACCTTCAGCCCTAGACCAAAAATGCGATGCTATTCTCAGTGGCATGCACAGACTAGGAGATAGAATAGAAACGGTTGAGAGAAAGTCTACGTGGGATGCACCACAAGCCAACACTATTAGGAACCCAAATTTTAGGAAAACTCACAACCCAAACGCCGGACGATCCAGCCCAGATCATGATATAAGACCTCCGTTCCAAGAGAACTACACGTAGGCATCAACATTTAGCGAGCCATTAGAAGATACTCATATAAACTGGGTGGCCTGAAAGATTGAACAGCAGGTTTTCTTGACATAAGAAGACTGCGATCTTATCCAACAAAACCAAGCTGATCAAGACTTTGGTGAATTTCAGACTCAAACCGGAGAGTCTTTTGACTTCAAACAAGGCTATGACTCTGCTGTGTATGAAGTGCTCAAGCAATACAAACTAAGGACTAGAACAATTGATGTGCCCGAGCCTATCAAACAAAAGCAAACAAAATAGCCCAAGAAGATTAAAGGCACGATTGTTATTACAGAACCAATTGCAAGTAATTATGGAAGACATAACAGACATGTAGTCTGCTAATGATCAGCCTTTGTTATCTTCCCCCACAAAAGAAAATTTGAATAGCACTCTGCAAAACCTTCCCAAAATAGAGATACCACAAGGTAGCACTCACCATAACACTGATAATCAGGAGGAAATCACAGAAAATACACTTGAAAGGGGGAAATCAGCTACCACCAACACAAAGACTCCATTGGAGAAACCGTTTAGCTTAGAAGTAGAAATAAGAAAACTCAAAATTTCCATCCCCCTCTTTGAGCTTGCCAAACACAATGTGTATAGGCAGCAAATCCAAAAAACACTTCAAATGCCAGAGACCAAAGATGATGTCAATATTTTAGATGATACGCCTGAGATGTTATTCGGTCCTGAGGTTAACGGAAAACCAGCATATGGAGTTGTTCTGCCCTTTTATGTAAGCCTGCATATACATGACAAAGTTTTGCACAATGCTATGTTTGATTCAGGGGCCTCACACAATCTTATGCCCAAAGCAGTAATGGAAAAGCTAAACCTTGATATCACAAGACCATACAAAGACCTATTCTCCTTCGATTCAAGTAAGGTCAAGTGTCTAGGTTTAATCAAAGATCCATGTGTGTCTTTAGTCCAGTATCCCAACAAAACAATTCTGATGGACGTGGTGGTCGCTGACATTCCACCAAATTATGGGATGCTCTTGTCAAGATCTTGGGGAGCAAAGCTCCAAGGATCCCTTCAATTAGACCTCTCTTACGCCACTATCTCAGTCTTTGGGCAACAAAAGGGATTGTATAGAGAGACATTGATGAAGTATGTGGTGAGTAGTGAGGAAAAGCCCCAAAACTTTCCCATCTACTCAATCCATTCTGACATGGATTCATTTATTCTGTTCAATGACGATAGTCCCCCAACCGATGAGAAGCCTTTGGATTTAGAACAAGAAGCAGTCATAACTAAGGAATCGGTTACCCTTACCCAGCAAACTGTCAAAACAAACAATGCAGCCACAACACAAGGAGAGGCTCCTAAAACAGGAAATTCAAATACGCTCGCTCCAATGATAATTTCAACTCCCAATGCTAGTCAAGACTAAGAAATCCTATGGTATTTGGAGTTTGACGGTTCAGTCAATAAGCTAGGAGCAGGGGCAGGGGTATTGATCCATAACAGCCAAAACGACCATGCAGAGGGTCATGCCTATAGATTGAATTTTAAATGCACCAACAACATGGCAGAGTATGAGGCCCTCCTTTTAGGCCTTAAACTCATCAAAGCTCTCAGGGCTACAAAGATTTCCGTTCTAGGTGACTCCGACTTAATAATCCAACAAATGAAAGGCAACTTTGTCACCAATAACAACAAGCTGAGAGCTTATAGGACTACTGCCACAGAAGTACTCAATTACTTTACTGAATCTAAGCTTGCCAAGATATCAAGAAGCCATAACATCCATGCTCATAGTCTAGCCACTTTCGCTAGCACTTGCAAGCTCCCTTTTCAGCCCAATCACCACTTCACTGCTGAGGTAAAGCATAGGCCTGTTGTCCCTAACAATATTAAAGATTGGCAAGTTTTTGAGGACGATGCACAAATTAACAATTTTTTGACTATGCAGCAAGAATTTTCAAAATTAAACATCCACATGGATACCATGGGTGACCAACAACAAACGACAACCCAAAATCAGCAAACCCTAACAGCTAAAGAGGCTAGAAAAATGCTATGCCCAACCAGTTTTGATGCCAAAAACATGCAAGAGCTCAGGAAGATACACTTAGGAGAAATAGCTGAAATAGAGGCCAGAATCATTGATTTAAAGGATAGTTTCTTACCCGCTGGTCTCACCCCATTAGAAGACATCTTTGATGCAAACGATGTCCCCAAAAAACTAAAAATACAACCTCAAAATACTGCAATTGAAGACTATAATATTGGAACAGCAGAGAAGCCCAAAATGATCAAAATGTCCAAATCTTTGCCACCTGATCAAAAACCAAAGTATATTGTCTTGTTCAAAGAGTTCCAAGATGTATTCGCTTGGAGTTATGAGGACTTGAAGTCCTATGATACCTCGGTTATTCAACATACCATCCCTCTAAAACCAAATCAAAAGCCCTTCAAACAAAAACTAAGGAGAATCAATCCAGTCCTTCTCCCTTTGATCGAAAAAGAAGTGAAAAGAATGTTTGAGGCTGGCACTATAGCACCCATTAGATTTCCGGAATGGGTATCCAATCTTGTTCCCACAAGAAAGAAGACGGGTGAGATTAGGCTTTGTGTATACTTAAGGAATCTGAACCAAGTCTCCCTTAAAGACCACTACCCATTGCCCAAAATGGACCACATTCTCCAAAGAGTAGTGGGGTCATCCATAATCTCTTTGCTAGATGGCTTTTCAGGTTTCAATCAAATACTTGTTCACCCAGATGACCAAGACAAAACAGTCTTTACAACACTGTGGGGAACATTTAAATATGTGAAGATGCCTTTCGGACTAAAGAATGCAGGTGCTACCTTTCAACGGGCCATGGACATTGCATTTGCCAGGGAAATCCATGATTTCTTGGTTATCTATCTCGACGACCTAACCCCTTTCTCCAAATCTGACCAAGAGCACCTCAAGCACCTCAGGCAAGTATTCATGACATGTAGAAAATATGGCATTTCCTTGAACCCCAAGAAGTCCCTCTTTAGCCTTGAGGAAGGCAAGCTTCTAGGCCATATTATTTCAAAAGATGGCATCAGAATTGATCCGGAAAGAATCCAAGCCATTCTGCAAATCCCTTATCCAAGAAACATCAAAGAATTGCAGGCATTCCTTGGAAAAATCAATTTCCTAAGGAGATTTATCCCAAACGTAGTTGAGTTATTAAGACTGTTGAGCAACATGTCAAAGAAAGATTCCAAGGTGAAATGGACTCTAGAGGCCAAACAAGCATTTTAGAGTATTAAAATTGCACTAACCCAAACTCCGGTCCTCACGAGCCCGCAGTTTGATAAGGATTTTATCATCTTTTCTTTTGCTTCAGATCACACAATAGCTGTTGTCCTTCTGCAAAAGGACGACCAAGGAAATGAAAAACCAATTGCATTCTTTAGCAAAGCCCTTAGAGATGCTCCTTTGAAGTACCAAATCATGGAGAAGCAGGCCTATGCTCTCGTTAAGGCAATCAAGGATTTTCGAGTCTACATTTTATATTCACATGTGATCGCCTATGTCCCACATGCTGTCGTAAAAGACATATTAACTCAAGAGGGACTAGAAGGCAAAAGAGGCAAGTGGATTTCCAATATCCTTGAATATGACATTGAAATAAGACCCACCAAGCTCATAAAGGGACAAGGTTTAGCCAAACTGCTATCTTAAACCAATTTGCAAGCCTTAGACATTAACCAGCTGGACAATGAACAGGAGCTGGCGACTCCACAGATCAGTGAGACCTTTTTGCAATCCCCATGGTATGCTGATATTTGTTACACATTGTTAAACCTGTGTGCTCCTCCAAGATTGTCCAAGACCAAAAAGAGATTTTTAAAAATGAAGGTGTCAAAGTTTTGTGTCATAGATAGTGCTTTGTTTTGGAAAAACCATGAAGGAATATTGCTGAATTGTTTAACTATCAATGGAACTGACCATGTTATGAAGGAGTTCCATGCAGGGGACTGTGGAGGACATTTATATTGGAAGTCCACTGCTGACAAGATCTTGAGGGCGGGTTTCTATTGGCCCTCTTTGCTTGTAGATGTAAAAAAGTTTGCTACCTCATGCCACAAATGACAGATCTTCGAAGGCAAAAGAAAGCTGCTGCCCTTGCCCCTTAGACCCATCTCAACCGAAAACCCTTTCCAACAATGGGGTCTTGACTTCATCGGAGAAATCCATCCCTCTTCCTCAGGCTAGCACAAATGGATTCTTACAGCCACCGACTATTTCAGCAAGTAGATTGAAGCCATACCATGCAGGCAAGCCAATGACTCCACCATTATCCAATTTCTCGAAACCAATATCCTCTCCAGATTTGGCTGCCCTGAGAAAATCATTACAGATAACGCCGCTGCCTTCAAATCCAAAAAAATGATTAATTTCTGCCATAAATTCCACATCACCCTGGGCCACTCCACAGCCTATTATCCTCAAGGCAATGGCTTGGCCGAATTTTCCAACAAAAGCTTGATTAATATCATCAAGAAAATGCTAGAAGAAAACAAGAAGAACTGGCACAAAAGACTTATCAATGCCCTTTGGGCAGACAGATTGTCAACCAAGAGGTCCATTGGGATGAGCCCTTATGAGTTAGTATATGGTATGGAGGCCAGATTTCCATCTTCCCTGGGCATTCCTGTTATCAAGCTACTACAGGAAATCAAAGCTGAACCAAATGATATTCAACGAAGAATTAACCAGACCATTCATCTTCAGCAAACTAGAGAGCAAGTTTACAACAGAGCTCAAATCTTACTTACTAAAGAAAATATTTGACAAGAGGACTAAGGCTGAGGATTTCCGTGTTGGCAACAATGTTTTGAGGTGGGACTCACGAAGAGAAGACAAGGGGAATCATGCAAAGTTCAATTTTTTATGGAAAGGCCCATTTGTCATTAGCGCTGTGCAGGGTAATAACACGTATTTTCTCAAAACCACAGCTGACAGCACAGTGGAGGATGGCCCTGTCAATGGTCGAATGTTGAAACATTATCGAGATCCCTTTTAAAGGATACAATGCCCCTGTATATATATTTTTAGATTAGTATTTGTACATATGGCAGCACTTTCTTTTTTTTTTTCTTTTTTTTTTTTGTAATAAGCAATGCCTGCAGCCGAGATTTATGTTACAGGCAAATAGGAACTGATTCATTTCGCCATTTGCGAGTTGGAGAGCATTTCAACCTTCACTGGACTGATGTTAAGAGTGGAGCTGTAATGCACCTATTATGGAAATTTTTATAAGGCATATACATTTTCGTGAAAATTGGAGAAATGGAACTCTGGAATCTTCCATCTCATTGGAGGTGCAAATGAACTATCACAACATTCACAAGGTTACATGGGAACCTTTTTTGGAGCCTTGGAGCTTGCAGTGTCATCTTATTAGAAATTTTGGATGCAATGGCCTGTTGAGCACATCACCGATGACAAATATTTATATTGACTCATTATCCCAGCTCAATTTAAACCTTACTAAAGAACTAATGCAGGCTTCTGTTTGAGGCAATGAGATGATCAAGGATATGTTGGATGGATTTAGATCAGATGACTGTCCTGGAAATCCTCAGGTTGAAGAGTATAGTCCTCTTGGGAATGCACATATAAGGCGATATGCACCATATTTCTTTCAAAATGACACAGGAATTCTTCTATATTTTTGGTTGATTCGTGGTCCTACAATTGTGGAGAACAATGAAATCTTGGACAGAGTAGTAAGGAGTTCTATTGAACCAGGGTGTGCTATGCCTTTGTTTGTTGAAGAAACCCCAGAAGAACTTTTTCGGAGGTAGAGGCCTAATCAGTCCTCTGAGAGGCTTGTTGATAGGAAAAGCACATGTTGTACATGATTATAATGGGACAACTCAAAAGGTTGAAAGAAGTAATCAAGCTATCAGGGTTGTTGCCAGATTTATATTGAACTGCCTTTTTTGTATACCTTCAGAATTCCGCACCTTTGCTTCACATATCTTTTTTTCGGGATTGACTACTTTAGAAGCAGATGTATCTCAAGTACTTTTACAGGAATGTGTTGCCTATGATGAACGTGTTATGCTCCGTGAAATTGGCCTTTCCATTGGTATTGTTGACTGGATCAATGATTGTCAAATTTTCTCACTTGATGCCGAACATTCTCGCATGTCTGAAGAATGCCTCGACTCAAAGAGTATTGTCCAGAATGATGGACAATTTGATACCAAAAGCAATTATGGAGCACATCAATTGGAAGGTATCCACTGCCCAGATTTTAAGAGAAAAGAAGAGTCTCTTGATGAATTGCAGTCAGAACATTTGGATGATCAAAATGTTTCACAAGACATGCCCAAGGATTGTGATAACCACATGCCTAGAAGTCAAGCCTTGGTGATTGATAGGTTAATGCAAATTTCAGAAAAAGGGAGTTAGGATGAAGATGGGAGAAGAATAATTGAAGCTATTCGACATGATGAATTTGGGCTAGATTTGGAGCTTGAGTGTAATGAGTCACTTCTCCTGAAGAAACAACATGCCGTTTGAGTCGTGCATTGTTGTGTCTTTCACAGGAACTTTATTCCCAGGATTCTCATTTCCTCCTTGAATTGGTTCAAAATGCAGATGATAATGCTTATCCTGCTAATGTGGAACCAAATTTGGCATTTATCCTACAAACCACTGGTGTTATGGTCCTCAATAATGAATTGGGCTTCACTGCTGAAAACATTAGAGCTCTTTTTGATGTTTGGAATTCAACCAAGAAAGGTTCCAATGCTGGCTATATTGGATAGAAAGGCATATGATTTAAATCAGTATTTCGGGTAATTGATTCACCCGAAATTCATTCAAATGGTTTTCATATAAAGTTCAATATCACTGAGGGGGAACTTGGCTTCATTTTTCCAACCCCTGTACCTCCGCTATGCAATCTTGAATTATTTAGCACAGGTCTAGCCAGTGGAAATGAGAATTTAGACTATCCTGTTTGGAATACATGCATAGTTCTTCCTTTTAAATGCTCACTAGCGGAAGGAACAGGAATGAGGTCATGGGCGTCAAAACTTGTAGATTTTCATCCATCATTATTATTATTTCTTCACCGTCTTCGTTGTATCAAAGTTAGGGATAGTATGACAAACTCTTTAACCATAATGCGAAGAGAGGATATTGGTAATGGCCTCGTGAAGGATTCACAAGGTAAAGAAAGCACTACTTGGCTTGTGGAAAGTCATAACCTGGATTCTGGTACTATGCGACCTGGCATACAAAACACAGAAATAGCTATTGCCTTCACATTACGTCAGGACTCTAGTCGAGAATTTGAACCATATCTTGAACAACAGCCAGTATTTGCATTCCTTCCATTGAGAGCATATGGTTTGAAATTTATTCTTCAAGGGGATTTCATACTACCGTCATCCAGGGAGGAGGTTGATGGTGATAGTACTTGGAACCAATGGCTTCTTTCAGAGTTTCCGGAGTTTTTTGTCAATGCTGCAGAATCTTTCAGGTCGCTTCCCTGCTATCAAAGCAATCCAGGAAAAGTTGTCTCACTTTATATGAGTTTTGTCCCACTGGTTGGAGAAGTATTAGGTTTTTTCTCTCCATTGCCACAGATGATTCTTTCCAAGTTACGGGTTTCTCCTGGCTTGCCTTTAGAGGGAAAGGATAAACGATGGGTTCTCCCATGCATGGTTTTACGAGGTTGGAATGATTAGATACGCACCCTTTTACCTGATGACTTACTAAGTAGTCATCTTGGTGTTGGTTATTTACACAGAGATGTATCTTTGTTAGAGCCAATAGCAACTGCTTTAGGCGTGCACACATTTGGGCCAAGAATCTTGATTGATTTGATGAAATCAGTATGCAATAGAGGGGATTATTTAAAGAACTTGGGCTCAAATTGGATAGGGTCATGGCTTGTTACTCTTTATGAATGTTTGAACTGCCGACTGACGGGATATGAGTCCTGTTTTCAGGTAAACTTAGAATCTGATTTCCTTAATGATCTTGCTCAAATTCCTTTTATTCCACTATCCGATGAATCATATACTTCAATTAGAGAAGATTCTATCTGGTTACCTTGTGAGGCCACTAGATCTGGAGTTGATGGTGCACATATTCTAAAAAAATTCCCAAAGTTATATTGTGAGTTAAGAATTGTACACCATTCTCTCTTTCTCTCCCTAGCAGTTGGTGGTGATGTTTGGGTCAGAGCTGATTCAGGTGTGATGGTATGCATGCTACGGTGTGCCGGCATTGGTCAGTTGTCAGCACATGAAGTTGTGATGAAACACATTTTACAAGCTATGAAAAATGTTGAATGCCTTACGAAAGATAAGTTAATTTTGGTTGAAAATATGGCGTTTATCATGGTACATTTGCAGTCAAATTGCTCATTATGCCATTTTGGAAAGGCCAAAAATGATTCTAGAACTACAGGAGAAAGCTGTAATCATAACAAATAATGGATACAGACGTGCTGGCTTTGGGCCACTTCACTTTAGAAGAGAATTTCGTAATCCAGTTGATATGAGAAAAGTTCTTGCTAGCACAAATGTTGTTTGGAATGAAATTGATAGTGTGTATCTGCGATTTGCTTCTAATGAGGTGAGATTATTGAACATGTTACAATGGCGTAATTTTTTCACAGAACTTGGGGTCACTGATCTAATGCAGGTAGTTAATATTGAGAAGAAACTGGAAGATCAATCTTGTAGTATATGGAAAGACCTAGCATGGGAAGGGAATGCAAATTCAGTAGGCTGGACTGTAAATGATTGGGAATCTCCTGAATTGGTGGATATACTGACAGCCTTGTCAAGTTCAAGCACATATGTAGATCAATGTTCACATTTCCTTCAAGTTCTTGATAATGTGTGGGATGACCTATATGGTGCCAAAAAGGCTACTTACTGCTGTGGCAGTCCTGGTGTGAAGGAAGGAAAGTGCACAGAGTCTTCATGTGCTTTAAAGATTCGTGAATATTGCTGGGTAAAATCAAGACTTGATGGGAAGCTTTATATTCCATTTGACCTATTCTTCAATTATGATGAGGTCAGGTCTATCCTAGGTTTTAATGCTCCTTATGCAACTCCTCAGGATCATAGTAGAAAGTTTGTGGCAGACATTGGATTCAGGACACAGATTCTTGTTAAGGATGCCCTTAGTCTCCTTTCTGAGTGGAGAAAATCTGAGTGCATGTTCAAAGCAAGGTGATGTCAATGAAAATGGGACTGTGGGATAGCCTCTATGACACTTTCCAAGAGTTCAACAAACAGGATGGCAGAAATACTGAAACGGCTTATGTTTCAGGGGTAATAGATGTTGGAATTTCTAAAGCAGCAGCACCAGTTACATCTGTTAAGGAAGAAGGTGATACTTTGGTCTCTGCAAATGGAGTAAGCGTTGGTGAAGTTCCTCAACAAGTTATAAGTTTTCTCGAACGTGATGCTATAGAAATTATTGAGGCTGGAGAATTAGCAATGAATGAATGGTTCATGAAATTGAGAAGGATTTGGGACTGTGAAAAATGGCTTATGAAACAATTTTCAATTAGGGATTTTACAGTCTTAGGCTTTGGTGACTTTTTAGATTTTTTAAAAGATCACATTTCTCAGTTTCCTGACAAAATAATTAAAAAACTGGTTGTGCATAATCATGAAAACTTATCATTAACAGCTTCTATTGCAAAGAACCAACTGTTAGAATTTTTGCCACAAGCTACATCAGAAAATGGTGAAAATGTATTGCTCACTAAAGAAGAAGTCAATATTTAGTGTATAATCAGTTTCCTTTGATCAGATTTGAGCTACCAGATAGTTATTCTTTTGAGGAAGTCTTGAATTATATTAAGAAAATCCAAAATTATTCTGAACAAAAGAAGACAAGGTATTCGGCTGCATTGCTGGCAAGGAACAGCAAAAGTGATCATTCAAGTCCGAGTTCAGCTATTTCTGAAAAGTGGATATCTGAGCCTGTACAAATAGCTGGAGCATTTGGTCACATGACTAGTGCTGATGCTTTGAAGTGCCTACTAAAAGCACCTATGCTATCAGATCTGGAGGAGTGGTCACATTGGGATCATATTTTTTCTCCTACACTTGGTCCAATTTTGAACTGGCTGGACAAAGAAGGGAACGCTAACAGTTTGCTTTGTCTTGTGTTAAGGAGTGGAAAAGTAGTCCATATTGATGGTTCGGCAACAATGGAAGGCTTCTTGACTGCTGCAGTGAAGTGCTCTGCAAAGAAAACTGCAGCACAGCTTGTTTCTATTGTGTCTCTTTATGGAGGAACTCGCCATGCTCCTGTGGCGCTCATGAAATCACATGCTTGTCGAGAAATAGATATAATGGTAAAGAATTGGGTAGACTGTTTTGATTCTGCAACTTTTATGGCCTTGGATAAAACAGAAAGTTGCATTAACAATAAGAGGTCTCAACAGAGGGAGTTGCTGTGTCAGTTTTTGAGATTGATTCTGCTCATGAGTGGGTATAGCATTCCATATTGTTGGTTTTACCCCATCGTTTGTAAATTTTCCTCATTCAGCTATGTATGACACAGAGCTAGGAAAGGTCAATTCAGATGCAGGAAACATTTTAATAACAGAAACATTGATCTTGAACCCAGATTCATCCAAAGGCCTGCCTATGCCAACCAAGGAGTGTTGCAGTCTACAGCGACAATAGATTATCAAGACAGTCTGACCTGCTATTCTTGGCTTTCCACAAGAAAAGGCCATCCCCAAGTGGAGCCACTGTTAGCCTCCTATTGCAATAGGGGTTCATATTTCATGATTGATGGTTTGCATGCCAAATATGTCATCTTTTAATTACTACAAAGGTTCCATATTTCCAGAGAGTTTCATTTGGATAAATTATTCAAATTTTGAAGAGCTGTTCAGTCAAGGGAAGGCCAAACAGTTTAAACTTGGCTTCCCTGGGTTTCAATTGCTTGCTTTAGAATATAAAGATGAATATCTGGCCAAACAAGCTTAAAACTTGGCGGATTGGTACATAGGTAGAGAAACCAGGGTGCTCATCAGCTTAATCTGAGCCCCGGAAGAGACAAGGGTCGATTTAGATAGGAGGATAACTGAAAGAAAGGTTCAAAGGCTGGGTATGCTAGTTCAAGGGCACCCAAACCAAAAGAAGAAAAATGTTAAGAGAGTAGGCCAGGTAGGTAGCGTTGTGGTGGCAGAATCATGGCTTGGGATCCATTTCATTTTATGTTCTCAAGCGTGATATCCGTTCGCATCTCAAGCATAAGGTGGCAGTTTCCATTTGGAGGAGCTCAAGCGAGGCATGTCTGAATTTCCCTTCTTCCCTCAAAACACTCGCTAACTTCCCCTAATTCGCTTAAAAAGTCCTGTTTCCCCTTCAAAAGCCTAAGATTCCTATCCTTAGCTCTCTCTGATCAGATTACATATTAACTTCTAACTTATTATCTAAATCCCAGTTATTCTTCCTTCCCCATAGTAAAAACATATACGAGATACCCCTAAATACATATCCCCTCCATTGGTTGAAATATAACCATAACTAGCTCAGCATTTTCTGCTACTACTACAAGGGACTATTAACCTTTAGTTCTGTTTTTAATGGTTTTGAAAGAGATGATGCTAAACCAGAGCAGCTATCCTCGATGTTATATAAGTCAGGGACAGAAATATAGAGGAGCTCAAAAGACAAATGAAGTGTTGTCTGTAGAGAAAAGTCACATAGTCAATTCCATCAAAGTGCATGAAGACAAAATTTCAAGGCTTATGCAGGAGAATGAAAATAACAATTTGGCTCTTCAGCAGGCATGCACTAAATTGGAACTTTCAGATTCAAAATTAGATGGCCGAGACAGAGATATGGTAGAATTGCAACAGAAAGTATTGGTCAAACAAGGTCTTATTGGTCAAACAAGAGTTGGCTGAAAAATAGCAAACAAAAGATTGCTCTTGTGTCATCTCAGCACTTGGTCAAACAATCACATGCTGAATATAATAAATGCCAAACAGAAGACACAGATTCTATCCCAGTTAGCAAGAAACGAGGAGTTGAGAGCTTTCATACAGAATCCTTAATACAAAGGGATAGCCCATTAAGTGGCATCAGAAGCAGACAAGGGTGATATTTGTGCGGCATCACAATAGATGGATATCTGTTTGCATTCAAGAGATGGTCCACAAAATATTCCT
Organism: Pinus taeda; assembly: GCA_000404065.3. Classification (NCBI taxonomy): domain Eukaryota; kingdom Viridiplantae; phylum Streptophyta; class Pinopsida; order Pinales; family Pinaceae; genus Pinus; species Pinus taeda. Next base: position 87,274 of record APFE031027055.1, on the reverse strand, counting down.
CAAACAGGAAAAGTTGATTGTGGAGGTACCATCCTGTTGTAGGATAAGGGCAGTTCCAAAAGTTTTTTATAGAACAACACATCAAACACATTGTGTTGCCCACAATCATCTTCCTCTATGGCACAGGCCAGATGCTTCAGCTAAAGCTCAAAGAACCTCTAAAGGCATCAAAGAGGGTGGAAATAGGAGTGGGAATGTCTTTCAAGTCACAATGCTATAAAAAATGTTGGCAATTTGCATGATGTTGGGGGTAATGGCATAGCTAAATTAGAGAAGAAAGAAGATTATAAGAATAACCATGTCCATGTTTCAGGCTCTTTGCTTGGGCTAACTAAGACAGAAAATGCTAATGCCATCTGTGATCAGGAATTGGAAACTATGGCATCTGTGAAGAAAAATGAAATGGATATTCCAACTTCTGATTCTTCTGGTCCCTGTCCTATTGAGACAAGTTTGTCAGAAAGTGTTGCTGAGGCAACTTTTCAACCTTTAGAGAAGAAATTTCATAGAATTCCAATGCTGGGAAATCCCATACAGAATGACAGGAAGGATTATCTTGCTGCTGCTTTTGACTTGCTGCCAAGTTCTCATGACATCTTTAGTTCATATGGAATCGAGAATGCTCTACATTGTTGTGGCAATAACAATTCAGAGAATGTATCTCTTCAGCACCTTCGAGTCACTTCAGAACCTCAAAAAGATGGGACAACTACAGGAAGCTTTTATCTTGGAAATGGATTTATGATGGGACCTCCTGATGTTTCAGATACTATAGAATGGGTTGTGGTACGGTGTTCTTCAGGTTTATCCTTGATTGGTTTATATCCTGATGTTAAAGGCAAACCTTGCTCAGCTAGTGAAAGCATCCAGTTATTCAAATGCCATATATCAACAAGTGAAGCTGTTGGTGGACCCAATGATTTTTTCAGATCCTTTAAGGAATTACCATCTGTCAACTGGCATGATAGTGCTGATAATTGGTTTTTAACATGTTGCTGCGCATTTTGAGGATTCATGAATTCAAATATACAATGTTCAAATTGATGAGGTGAAAACAAAGCTCAAGGGCCACCAAAAGAAAATCACGGGCCTGGATTTTTCATATGTTTTTTCCATTGAAAGTTCAATTTATGAAAGCTATCAGAGCTCGTCTATCCAAGCGCCCGAAGGACTCCGTATTCCTGGATACGGCTTCAATGCCAGTGGCTCTTCATCTCTAATAAAGGGCGCTTATTTGCGCATTGATGATAGAAAGTGGAATATTCTCTTGAAATCTTGTCATTTAACTGCCATCTGACAGATTATCGCAGGATAGTGGAAGGTGGAACAATCGAAAACATCATCCATGGGATTAGCTGGTAAAGTGGTCTTTAGTTGCAGTTATATGTTCAAACAGCTTTTTTCGTTAGCATATGAGCCAATCCTGTGAAACTAGGACAAGAGGATGAGCAGGGGCATATTACGTCTTGATCAATCCTTTAGTGCAATGAATGTACTGTAGCGGCAAAGAAATATTTCAATGGAGTCCAATGACATTGGTGATACAAATCCAGAAGAAGCGCTGATCGATCTGAGACATCTAGAAGAAGCGCTGATCGTTCTGAGACATCTAGAAGGAGCACAGATTGTTCTGAACCTTCTAGGAGAAGCACTGATCGACGAGATAAGTCTAGGAGCAACGTATACATATCAGAAAATGAGAAACTCAGATCAGGGAATATGCGGCACAGGGAGGTGCTAAACAACACCTGCTCTGTTTTTTTTTAAATATCTGAAGGTGCTTGCTGTGTCACAGCCAGATAAACAAATCTAATACACGTGGAGGTTGTATTAATGATCACAGGAGATAAGACAGGGGCGATTGAACAGTTTGAAGTGTTTTAGAGGAAAGTGAATGCCCGATACGACAACGAAGCAACATCAGCAAACTGACAAAGAGTATCAGTTATGAATATCAACAGGGGATTTTAAAACACGAAGCTAGATAGCAGCAAAGGGATAGTGCAAAGAGAAATAGAGCAGCTCAGAGCCATCAAAGCTCACCAGCGCATATTAAAAAATCTCGAAGCCACATAAAAGCAGCAGAACCGCCTGAAGGATACAGACAAGAGTATTCAAAGCGCAGCCCTCAGTTATATAACTTAAGCTGCCAGCTGCTTCAGCGCAGCTCTGTTTAGATAATAATGTATTAGTTCCCAGCCCAACGATGAGTTAAAGACATTTAATTCATAGATATTTTTCCAGATATGATCTAGAGATATTTGTTTGATTTTTTCCCTATGACACCTGTTCAAGGGAAGGCTATACATATTTTACTATATAAACCACCCCATAGTCAGTCTTAAGGCAGGAGAAACAAGTAAGAATAGGTCGATAAAACTCTGATAGAGATTGGTTATGTACATCTAGTACGATTCCTTAATCAAAGACTGCGGGAGTTTTTTGGAAATGGACTGTGTGCTGTGTTGATCCAGGTGGATATTGGTGGCCACCTGCCAAGTCCATCTGGACCCCCATCATTGTCTCTTTCAGCATTTTCAGTTTCCTTAATTGTAGCACAACTTACTATTTTTAGCAGTTTTTCGGGTCCTGAACTTCCGGAGCCGTTTTGAGGCCCTAAACGACGTTTTTTGGGAATCCGGGGGCAACACGAGAACATGGACCAGTGTTGCCGTTCCAACAATGATAGTGCTCGAATAGATCTTTCTAATGAGCTATTGTATGCGTCAAACGGAGATCGTATGCAAAGTTCGACACCCCCGGGCAAATTAATTACCAATTTACCCAAAATGGGGCCCACATATTATGGCGTTTCATCTTCTGAGGTCGGTGTTTGGATGTGAAGTTTCCATTGTTTCTCGATAATAAATAGGCCTTCGAGCCTCATTGTAACACAAGTTCGGAACAGTTCAGAGACATGTAGCCACACATCTCTTCTCAGAGATAAGCTACCATCGTCCTAGCTGGTTTTATTTCCAATTCTGGTTGTAAGCATATTTCGGTATTTTCCATTAATGAAATGAAGTGTTATTTCCGCTGCATCTCTTTATTTATGGATATCGCATCTCTGTATTTATGGTTATCTCTGTAATCTATTGCGTTCCTGTTTAAATCCGGATCAGTGGTATCAGAGCGGTCTGCTTTTTCTCGTTTTTTCTTTGCATGTCCCCGACGAGGTCAGGATATAAGGAGTTAGGGCTTGAACTGGTCGAACCTTTGCAAGACCAGCCTCGAAAATCCCGACGGCCTCCCATGGCAGATGAGAAGAAAGACGAGGGGGCAGGAGATCCTATCAAAATCTTGCTCGAAGAAGCTCTCGAGCGGCAAAGGAACGCGATGATGGATAACTTTGCGCAGATCCTTCAGTGGCTACCCAGAGGTGACGCATCAGCTTCCAACAACTACTCTGGAAATGCCATGCCCTTTAAGGTACAAGTGAATTTTGAAATCCCCATCTTCGAGGGCAAAATAGAAACAGATGCGGTAGATAAATGGTTAAATCTGCTAGATGGGTATTTTTCTGTTCATGAATTTTCATGTCGGGAAAAGATTGTTTTCGCTCTTCTCAAAGCAGCCCCCCACGTCAAGGACTGGTGGGAAACCTACTGCAAGCAGAAGGATGAAAGCACAGGCTCACTATTTTCGACCGCACCCACTTGGAATGACTTCCGGGATGCCATCAAGGAGCAGTACTACCCTGTCAAAAGCTATGAGGACAAATA
>APFE031027055.1:21716-80280 GCA_000404065.3 Pinus taeda | reverse complement strand
TCCATTAATGAAATGAAGTGTTATTTCCACTGCATCTCTTTATTTATGGATATCGCATCTCTGTATTTATGGTTATCTGTGTAATCTATTGCGTTCCTGTTTAAATCCGGATCATGTGTCTTGTTGTTTGAAGGGGGCCTTACGGAATTCTAAAGCTGCCACATAACTCAATAAGTGCCTCTCATCTCTATTTTTTCTTTATGTTTTACGCTCATGATATGCTCATATCGCCATCTAAATAGCAGATAGAAATATTAGTCTAGAATTTGCTGAGCCACACTCTATGCTCAAGGTCTGCTATTTTTTTATGTTTTCTTCTGAACTGGTAATGAATGTTGATTTCCCTTTGCCTCTTATCTCGGTGAATCCATCGATGCTCTAGCATTTATGCAAGAAATTTTTTATCAGCTCCTAGACAGAGTGTTTTTTTCACCTTCATGTTGATATGCTAAAATAAAGAAATATTTTTGTGTGCTTCTCATCTCCTTAAAACTTCCAATCCAACTGGTTGATTGATTACACTCCATACTTGCGTTGTATTATTGAAAGTTTGTTGGTTGAGAGATCAAAGATTATTCAAAGGATTAGATAATGGGCTGTCTACTATGCTTTCCTTTTTTTTTTTTAAATGCTGAAGGATGATCAACAAATTCTCACGCTATCATATGGACTAATAAAACATCTCTTGTCGATATAATATCAGTTCACATATATTGGTTTCATTCACTATTTTCGATTGCAAAAAGGAGGACTAATCTACAACTGGCCTTACAACAATTTACACTAAATTTTTGCAAATGTTCTATATGTTTTGGTCTTGACTAAGAGCTTTAATATGAATACCTTATGGAGCATATTAGTTCTTTCTCACCCATGTACGATTGTTATTTAGGAAATCTTAATTGTTCCTAGATAGAATCCATTCACTATTTTCGATTGCAGAAAGGAGGACTAATCTACAATTGACCTTACAACAATTTACACTAAATTTTTGCAAACCTTCTATATGTTTTTGTTCTGACTAAGAGCTTTAATATGAATACCTCATGCAGCATATTAGTTCTTTGTCACCCATGTATTATTGTTATTTAGGAAATCTTAATTGTTCCTAGATAGAATCCATCCACCTTACCTCGGTCAGCCGGATCAAAGATATCTTAGTTGCCTTAAATCTCTGACCTCCACTTCATCCTCTTTTAACCTGAATAATTGTTTCATGAGCAGCTATCTGCTCCATAACCCCCTCGTGACCAAGAAAAACACACCAGCAGTCCCGCTCCTCTGACTCAATGCCCAATGGTTTGAAATTCATCGCACGATGCATTACCTCTCTGCTTGAAGCCATTCTCTTTCTCACCAAAAAAACAAAAACCCTTGTACTCAATAACTAGCCTAAGATCACCCTAAACAAAGCTAAAGCCCTCTCTGATTGCAGGTAGGCTAGGACCCGCAATCCAAAGTTTGGTCTGGTGTTACCTCGGCCGTATCCCTTATGGAGCCAAGGGACAACCTGCGTGTTAACAGGTGTGAATGAATGAATTGAAGTAGAACATCACATAGAATATTTTGGTCAAAGGTGCATGATAAAAACCTGTTGCTAAGAGTAGGGAAACTTTCCATTGATGTATGCAATATCTAAGGTACTGAAGAAATAGTTTCTAAGTAAACTTATTGGATAATGAGTTGATGTCGATAGGAAAAAACCCATCATAGAAGGGCTTCAATGTATCCCCCATCAATGGCATGAAATGGGTATGATGATTTCAGACAGAATGATATTGATGTGGAACTAGTTCAGGAATGACAGACATCGAATGAAGGCTTAAGAGCATCGTAGAGGATATCAACTAAATTAATTCTCTTGAAAATGCCAATAACACTTAATGGAGTTGGAAGAATTGACCCAAAACTGAAAGAAGAGGCTTTGAAATGGTGTGATGAACTAAAAATACCAGCAAATTTCTCAACCCAACATCCACAAATATGAAGTGGAAGAGTGTCATGTTCAAGAGCGTCTCACTTCCATTAATAGGTGGAGTATCCCATTTTCCCAATTTGGAGTGGTTTGAATTCATCCACCTTAGAATACTTGCTGCCAAATTCTTGAGTTCCTTTTCAGTATTTTTGAACTCATTTTATATCAAACCAATTTCCTTCACAAGGTTTTTTCATAAACCTAGAAAGAATCCCAACAACAAATGAATTATCTAGTTTGGTGGTAGTAATATAGATGAGAATTCTGACAAGCTATTTGTACTTGGTCTCATCCTAAAATTCATTTCCGTCATTTTTATGTGAGATTCAAAGTTTTGTTCCATATGAGTAGAGAGAGGGTTTCATTGAACCACTCCAAAATTGTTCACATATGATCGAAGGTAATTTATTTTGGAGATGAATATCTACTTTGGATTTACAGTCATTTCAATGCCCAAGTAGCTTTGAGGATGTACCAGTTTTTTTATCTATAATATTACTTCAACTCTATCTTATCAACGCAATGCAAATTTCATTGTTCCCTACTTCCAACAAATCATCTAGATATAGTACATGATTACAATAATTTACAATTTTTTTTGAAAAACTAAGATGCATTCCCAAGTTGAAAGTGCTTGATGTTCCATTTCAAAATATGCTAAATTAACTTTTCATTGTAGGCTCATACTGCTTGTTTCATGATATACATGGATCTAATGTGTTTATATACCTTTTTGTTCTTTGACATCCACAATTAAACACTTTGTATGAGACATAAACACATTCTCTTTCAAGTCGCCATTTAGGAAAGTAATCTTCACATCCATTTTATTAAATGTCCATCAATTATGTGCATCCAAGGAAAATAGGCTACCAATGTTAGCCCAATTTTGCATGACATAAAATTCCCCTCATAATCAATTTCATCCTTTCATGCAAATTCCTATGAACTAAGCCTTACTTTGTTCTAGTCAAATGAACTATTCAATTTATTGTTTTGTTTTAAGACCTGCATGAATCCAATATGTTTAATTCCAAATAAAGTGTTGACCAACTCCCATGGCATACTCTTGATGAGAGCATCATACTCCTACATTGATTCTGACCAATCATTATGGGAGATAAGTTCTTCAAGCATGTTTGTTCAAAGTTAGTAGATCAATTCATCTCATAGTCATATGTGACATCCTTATCATATGCATCACCTAAATTTGAATTATCTACATCACCTTCATCTTGGTTGTTGGAACCTCTTAGAACTATTTTTTACATTTCCAAAAGTTAAAAATTTCTTGAAAAAAGTCAACTCTATCTTGACTTGGTTTAATGACTTTTTAAGTCCGAGATGAAAGTCATTTTAAAATAGTTTTGGTTACGAGTCAATACATTTTTATGGACAAAGAGATACGTTAAGATTTTGTATAAATTATTGAGTAATCCAAAAGTTAAATATAATCCAAACTAAGTTTCATTTTTGGATTTTATATAATTTTAATTTCGTAGGGGCACTACCAAATCATTTTTTAGTTCTTATAGGTGCACTATGAAATCATTTTTCAACACCTACAACAACACTCTATTTTCCCTATTATAGTCACGGTGTTCAAGCAAAGTTCCTAAACATTTGGAAATAACATTTTGAAAACAAGAATAGTTTTTGTTTAGAATGGACCCATTTAGAAAATCCTCTCTCAATTTTTACCCAACTATCATTGTTTAGAGGATACAAAGGAATCTTTGCAACCCTTTTTTCCAGATTTTAATATTTAATGATTTTTTGTTTTAGCCATTAACTTTGGGTGTGATTTCTGAGAAGGTGGTGATGAATTTCGAAAGAAAAAGAATAGGTTTTTGTTGGGACCTGTCTGATTTACAAAACCCAGGTTCATTTTTGCGACATGTGTCACTTTTTGGAAGATACAAATTCCTCTTTGATGCTTATTATTCATAAATTTACCATATTTTTTTTCTATTTTTAGAAAAACACTCAATCATCTTTCAGTTGGAGAGCCACCTCATCAGTTTGACATAAAAACAAAATAAATATGGATGAGAATGTTTGTAGATCTATTTCTTTTGGGTATCATATTTTGTAATTCTAATTTCCCCGAACATTATGGATCCTAGCTTGACATGCTATTCTATATAATACATGTAAAAAGAGGGTTTAGGGGTTGGATTTTGAAAAAAGGATAGTTATTGTCTACATTTCTGAAAGCTTTATCAAGTTTTAGTTTCCCAATATCACAAGATTCTTGATGATTAATATAAATATTCATATGATGGTTTCTCTTAGTCTATATTCTCTATGTGTTATAGTGTTTCCTTCTTTGTTATGTGATTTAAATGTATGTCTTCTGATATTTGAATGAAAGAAAATGTTACAAAATTCATGATTTGGTTGTTTGTTTCATAAATTCAAATGTCTTCACTCTTGATTTCTAAAGCTACATTAGGATTCATCTTTTATTCCCTAGTATAGTGTATTGTTTTTCAATTTTCTTCTTTCAGCTACAACCATAATCTGAAATGTCCAAGAAGTGGCATCTACCTTCTATTTGTTAATCCATGATCATATATCCAGTATCCTAGTAAATTACATTAAGCCCTAGCTCATTTGACTCCATTTCCTTATGAAATGCCTCTCTCATGCCCAACCAAATCCCTTTTCAACACCACTCAACTATAGATCTAGCCATTGCATTAACTACACAATCATTTCTTGAGGTGACACTGGGTGATTGAGCTATAAGAGAGAGCCCTATCTGAGTTGGAAGCGATAAATTCCAACCTAAAATTCTAATTGAAAAGGTTACCTTAGGATTTTTCTTTCATAACCAAAAAATATTTTGAGTGATAACATCTGGGAGTCATTGCCGAGGATTGGAATCTTCAAGTCAACATATTGGAAGAACAACATCGAAGAAATCTGCTCTTTGATGGTGAATAGAGGAAAGAAACAGTAAGGATGCACATCATTCACATGATGACTCCACTCTTAGTAGGATCCAAAAATCAAAGTATCATTGGTGACTCCACTGGATCAAGATGAATCCACAATCTAAAAGGTATGTTGCTATAAATCATACTCATATTCCTAGCTTTCCAAATCATATTCCTCACATAGATTCGCAAACATATATGGAAACACTTTGAGATCAGAATGGGGATGATTCCTCTCTTCATTTGGTTCAATTTCACATGCAAATACGTAGGCTAGGGGTTCAATTTCATGATGACTGTTCAATGAAGAAGTTTATGGAAAACTCAAAAAAAAATGCATGATATTGGTAAGTGTTTCCATCTACTAATATATATTCCCTTGAATCGTTTTATTCACCATTATGTATGAACAATAAAGAAAGATACCCCTATATAGTGTTGGTTGAAAATTTCTGTGTAAATTTTGAAAATAATTTTCAACACATGGGCATGGTTGTTGATGATGAATATCTTATGGATGATGAAATTGAAGAATCCCTTTTTGAAATGTCTTCTCGTGAGGAAGAACTAGTAGATACTTGTTGTTATGATACTCAACGATCATTCCCAACAATCAGTTATTTCTCGTCTGGCTGAAAATGAAATAGATCTACATCTCAGTGATGAAATTCATGTTATATCTCATGATATTAATGATTATTTGCAGTAGGGTTTTCAGTTTTTGTGTGACTGAGACTAGGATGAAGAAAATCTTTCAAATTGTCCTTCATATCATTCATCTACTCAAATTTTTCCTCATGAAGAAACTAGTGAAAATTAGATTTTTAAAATTAGATCCATGGAAACCTTAAGCATTAATCTCATACATGATGATAATTACCTTGATTTGTAAGAAAATATTGAAGAGAAAGGTGTTTTATATCTTTTGAACGCTGCAAAATATGTTCATAATTCTTTGTCTCTCAAATTAACATATTCAAAAATTTTAAAGATCAAAATGACATTCTAGTTGAAATACGTGAAGGAAAATTTTCAGCTTGTTCCCAAACGCATAAGATTGTTGTCCTTTTTGAATGTATTCAAGAGTATAAAAAACCTTTTCCTACAATATATGATGTGAAATATCAAAAAATGCACCCCTTTCATTTTGAAAATGATTTTGAGTTGGATGACATAGAACAACCAACAACTATAAATGAAGAGAGTGCTTGTATTTTTCTTGATCTTCAAGATAGGGTTATGTTTCATGTTTTTGAAGACAATATAGCAAGATGGATGGAATAATCAAGGGATTTTTTGTTATTCATCAGTATAGGAATTGGATTTGATTTTCATTTTGAGTTGTTCCTTTCTACCTTTTTTGTGTACTAAAGGAAGGTGTGAGCAAAATTCCAGTGAATAGCCATCTCATTTCATGGTTACACTGGAAATTCCATATCACTTGATTGAGCAGTGATCTAACATATTAGAGTGGGAACTGGCATGCAATTAGCTTGTCTTGGAAAGCATATATTTCAATAGTTTTGAGTTTACTTTTCGGCATGTGTATTTTCAGATTTCACTTCTTAGTTTGCAACAGTTGTAGTTTGGTTTCCAATTTACAACATTTTTCAAAAGTATGTAGTAGTTTAAATTTGGCTCAGTGGAAAATCAGGTTGCATCTTTCCGTTAGATGTTGTGAGTATCCTAATGGATCAAAAACTTGGTATACGGAGGGATGACAACACCCCTATTGGAGCTAGTCATTAGCACTATTTTTTACATTTCCAAAAGATAAAATTTCTATGGAAAAATTCAGCTCTATCTTGGCTTAGTTTAGTTACTTTTGAAGTCTGAGGTGAAAGTCATTTTAAAATAGTTTTGAATTAGTTTGGGTTACAAGTTAATATTATTTTATGGATAAAGAGATATCTTAAGATTTTGTATAAATTATTGACCAATATGAATGTTGAAGATAATCCAAACTAAGTTTCATTTCTGAAGGCTATATCATTTTTATTTCTTAGGGGCGCTATGGGATAATTTTTTAGCACCAATAGTTGCGCTAAAAATCATTTTTCAATTCTTACAACAACACTCTATTTTTCCCCGTTTTAGTCATCATGTTCAAACAAAGTTTCTGAATAGTTGGTAGTGAATTTTTGAAAAAGAAAGATGTTTTTTTGGGAACAAACCCATTTATAAAATACTCTCTTAGTTTTTACCCAACTATCATGGTTTTGAGGATACAAATGAATATTTGCAGCCCTTTTTTTCAAATTTAAATATTTAACGATTTCCTGCTTTAGTCATTAACTCTCGGCTCTATTTATGAGAAGGTGATGATGAATTAAAAAAAAATGGAATGGGTTGATTTACAAAAAGTTCTTTCATTTTTGTAACATGTTTCAGGGTTTGGAATATATGAATGCCTATTTGAAGCTTGTTTTTAAGAAATTCACCAGATTTAATATTTTATATTTTTAGGAAGACAACTAATCAACTTTCAGTTGGAGAACCACCACATCAATTCGACCTAACAAAATGCTAAAGATGGATGAGGAGGTTTTTAGATCCATTTATTTGTGATCTTGATATATGTTTGATATTTTATCATATTTTGTATTCTTAATTTGTCTAAACATTGTAGATCTCAACTTAATATGTTATTCTGTATAATACATGTAAAAGGATAGTATAGGGGTTTGATTTTGAAGAAAATATATCTATTTTCTATGTGTTTGAAAGATTCGTGACCTAGGTGGATGTTGGTGGCCACCTACCTATCCCACTTGGACCCCCGCAATTGTCTCTTTCAGTTTCTCAGTTTCCTTAATTGTAGCAAAACTTACTATTTTTAGTAGTTTTTCGGGTCCTAAACTTCCGGAGTTGTTTTAACGCCAAAAATGATGTTTTTTTTGGCAATATTGTACAAGCAATTTTTTGTCTAAAATCGTATTTTCCATTGTAATCATTGGAGAGATCTTTCCAATGGGGTATCATGCGTGTCAAACGGGGATAATATGACCAAGTAATGGCCCTGAGAAGTTGGTTGTCCAACTAACCCAAACGGGGCCCATAAATCTTGATGCTACATCTCCTCGGGTTAGGGTTTGGTTGTTTATGGTTTTCTCTTACTATTCAATAATAAAAAGGCCCTTCAGCCTCATTGTAACATAGTTCAGAGGATGTAACCGCCACATCTCTCCTCAGAGATATGATACCATCGCTCAAGCTAGTTTATTTCCATTTCTGGTTTTAAGCATATTTCAGTGTTTTACATTAATGAAATGAAGTATTATTTCTACTACATCTACATGTATATGGGTATTTCTATATTTTGTTGCGTTGTTGTTTAAATCCAGATTAGTGGTATTAGAGAAGTCTACTATTTCTTTGTTTTTCTTTGCATGTCCCCAACGAGGTGAGGATATAAGGAGTTAGGGCTTGAACTAGTCGAACCTTTGCAAGACTAGCCTAACAAATTCTGATGCCCTCCCATGGAAAATGAAAAGAAAGATGAGGGGGCAAGAGATCCTATCAAAATCTTGCTCGAATAAGCCCTCGAGTGAAAAAGGAACACGATGATGGACAACTTTGCTCAGATCCTTCAGCGGCTACCTAGGGGTGACACATTTGCTTCCAACAACTACTCTGGAAATGCCACACCCTTTAAGATTCAAGTTAATTTTGAAATACCCGTATTCGAGGGTCAGATAGATGCAGATGTCGTAGATAAATGGTTAAATCTATTGGAAGCATATTTTTCTATTCATGATTTTTCTAGTTGGGAAAAGATTATTTTTTCTCTTCTCAAAGTAGCCCCCATGTCAAGGACTGGTGGGAAACCTATTGTGAGCAAAAGGATGAAAGTATGAACTCACTATTTTCAGCTGCTCCCACTTGGAAATCATTTCGGGATGCCATCAAGGAGTAGTACTACCCTATCTGGAGCTGCAAGGACAAATACATAAAGTGAACCATGCTGCGGCAGGGAAGGGACCAAGATGTGCCAGAGTTTACTAATGTTTTTCATACCCTGCACACGAAGTTGGGCATGAAGGATTCTGAGAAAAATTTGGTACTCAAGTACCATGGCTACCGACACATGTACATCCAAGATAAGATGGAGTTCATGTACATCTCCTTGCTTGGCATGGCAGACTGATATGCTGTCAAGATTGAGAAGAATTTTAAATAGAAGAAGCGAGACTTTGGATCCACGAATCCAAACCAAGGGAGAGGCTTCCCCAAACTGTAGAACTAAGGACAAAGCCAAGATGGGGTGACCCAAGACAACCCATCGAAGCCTAAATAAAATAAAAACACCACAAAGTCAAAGAAGGACACAGGAAAATGGTGTGAGTTCCATAAGAGCCCCAGTCACAACACAAATGAGTGTCGGACCAAGCAATAGCTGGTGGCTGAGTTGAAGGCTTCATAATCAAATGCTTGTTCTGACCTTGAGTTAGAACCCAAAAAGAGGAATGACAAAGGAAAGAAAATCATTGACGTGGAGCCCAGCGCCACTATTTCCACCACCAAGATTCAAAAGAATGAGCCCAAAAATCCAGAGGAGGGGGAGCATCTTTTCCACTCACAAATGTGGGTGAAGTGTTCGCCGCTACAATTCATTATTGACAGTGGGAGCCAAAAGAACCTCATTTCAGCAGAGGTCATGAAGCAGCTGGGACTACCAACCATACTACACCCAAAACCATATAACATCAGGTGGCTTCACTAAGGACGAGATCTCCTAGTCTTCCAATAGTGTCGCCTTCCCTACACCATCAAACCCTTCACATATGAGGTATTGTGTGATGTTTCACCTTTGGATGTTTGTGATGTATTATTAGGTCAACCATATTTGTGGAAGTGACATGCTATATATGAGTCAAGGCCTCGCACTATTATTATTTCTTTGTGTAATACATTATACAGGATACGGGGATTGCCCCACTTACCACCACTTCTTTTATCTCTGCTAAGAAAGGTAGCAAGATCATCTCTCATACTAAGAAATTTATTTTCTTTCTGGTTCTCTCTCAAAGTAAGGGAAGATCGTAGCCACATCCATGGCCCCTAGGAATGGTTCCTCCATGTAGTAGATGCAGGTGAATATGATAATGAACGGATACGGGGACATCTTCTCCTCACTGACAGGTGTACTATTACACTCTCAGGTCAAGCATTCATTTGATCTGACTCTCAGAGGACCTCTACCCAACAAGTTGATATATCATCGCTCCCTTGTGAAAAATTCCAAGTACAAGTAGTGACATGATCAACATTGGGTGCCACACAAGTTTCAGGTGGGCAATAAAGCTTGATTGCATTTGTAGAATGAATGCCTTACAAGAGCCCATTGGAAGCTCAGAATAGACCATTACCAAGGCTACAGGAAACAAAGCTTTGGAGGACATCATTCCCCCATTCCTTGGCTTGCACCAATTGTTCAATGTGGACCGTCGTCGACCATGATTCCCACCATTACTGGACACATTAGAGATTGCAGAACAACTCACTAGCGACCAAGTTCAACATAAGTTTCCCCATCTTATGGAGGCACTCAATGCAATGGGGATCATTACTTCCTAAGGGGAGAAGAATGATCCAGGTGGATGTTTTTGGCCACCCACCTATCCCACTGAGACCCCCACAACTATATCTTTCAGTTTTTTAGTTTCCCTAATTGTAGCACAATTTACTATTTTTCGCAGTTTTTCGGGTCTTAAACTTCTAGAGCCGTTTTGAGGGCATAAAGGACCGTTTTTTGGGAATCTTGTTAGGGATTTTTAAAATCTAAAATAGTCTTTTCCATCGTAGTCCTTGGGGAGATCTTACCAATGGGGTATCACTCACATCAAACGGATATAATATGACCAAGTCATGACCCTCGTAAGTTGGTTGTCCAACTAACCCAACAGGGCCCATAAACTCTTAGTGTTACATCTCTTCGGGTTAGGGTTCTAGTTGTTTTAGGTTTGCTCTTATTGTTCAATAATAAAAAGTCCCTTGAGCCTCATTGTAACGTAGTTCAGAGGCATGTAGCCAATACATCTCTCCTAGAGATAAGCTACCATCGCCCAAGCTAGTTTATTTCCATTTCTATTTGTAAGCATATTTCAATATTTTACATTATTGAGATGAAGTATTATTTCTGCTACATCTCTATGTATATGGGTATTTCTGTATTTTGTTGTGTTCATGTTTAAATCCTATCAATTCATCAATTTTTAGTCTAGCAAGATCATAATATGTTTGATTATTGATACAACAATTCATGTGATGGTTCCTTTTAGTCTGTATTCTCTATATTTTATAGTGTTTTCCTTCTCTGTTATGCCATTTAAATGTATTTTTTCTGATATTTGAATGAAATAAAATGTTACAGAATTCATGTTTGGTGCGTCATTTCATAAATCCAAATTTTTGCACTCCTTTCTAAAGCTACAATAGGATTCATCTTCGATGTCCTATTGTAGTGGATTGTTTTTCTATTTTCTTATTTCAACTACAACAATAATTTGAAATGTCTAAGCAGTACCATATATCTTCTCTTTGTTAATCTTTGATCATACAACTAGTATATTGGTAAATTAAACTAAACCCTAGTTTTCTTGACTCCATTTCCCAATTGACTATCTCTCTCATGCCCAACCAAATCCTTTTTAACACCATTCAAATAAAGATCTAGCCATTGCATTAAGGTACACAGTGAGTTGCTGAGGTGACACTAGGTGATTGAGCTGTAAGAGAGAGGCCTATAATGGTTGGAAGGGCTAGCTTCCAACCTAAAAGTCTACTTGAAAAGGTTACCTTAGGAGTTTTCTTTAACAACCAAGAAGAATTATTGAGTGATAACAGAACCTTGGGTTCATATCTTTCCAAACTCTTCAACATGAACACTTTCAAGTGCCTTAATGAACCACTTCGGTAGATAATTTTTCAATGGTCCAAGTTCCCGCACTGAATGAGATGGTGTTATGTTTCCATTAAGGCTCAAGACTTCAATGCTACGAACCACATTGACCCATTAGTCTTATTGATCTGATGAAGTAGTTGAAACTTCATGGAGGAAACTTAGATGGTGCTTAAGAAATATATTACAATCATTGATTCAAGATAGGAAACCCACTTCAATATGTAGAATAGCATCATCAAAATTGTGATATGTATTTACATGTGTGATTCTATCCAAATGATCAAGTTGTTGTGCAACCATTTCTTCATTCTAAGAAGATTCAAGGAAAATCACATCTCTAGAACAAATCAAATTCTTATTGACTGCATTGTAACGATAATACTCCTTATCTATGTTTTCCTACAGTAAAAACATGCCCTTTCAGCTCCTTGCATCAATCTTGTTTCTTCACTCTTAATAGAGTTACTAATCAAACAGGAACTATTACCTCAAAACAGGTACTCTAGCCCAGAAACCCCAAAAGAAATTGAAAAAACAACCCAAAATTGAAAATTGTGTATGCTAGAAAGATGCTTTCTTTTTTAGGGTAAATTTTCAACATTTTTTTAAATGGAAGTAAAAGCCTTTTTTTTTTTTTTGCAAAATGGATGAAAACAAAACACCCTAAAAAAATTGTTGATGCTAGAACAAAAAAAAAAAGGGTTACAATTTTGACACCTTTTAGTGATGGAATTAAACATAAAATACGAGGACTTTGAAAAACTGTAAAATTCCAACAATTCTTGGACATCTTGTTAAAGATAAAATATCATGTCTCAAATCCTGATAATTCCAACAATTTCCATCCATGTTGTTAAACATAAATATCTTGACCCTAAAAAACCCTGAAATTATAATTCTTTTCAACAATAGCATTAAAGATAAAATATCATAACTCAGAAAAACCTTAATACTTTGACAACTTTCAAGCATGGAATTGAAAACCCTAATTTTTTAACATATTTCAACCATGAAATTATGGACAAATTATATGACTAAACTAATTTTTGAAAATGAACAAGAAAATGAAAGATTCATTATTCCAAGAGTAATTTTTATTTTAAAGGTTAAAACTATTGATCTTTTCAAATTTTATCATAAGACAACTTATCGTATTGCAACAAAAACCTAAAAACCAACCATCAAAATGAAGTGTCCCTTTTAATGAGGCATTAAAATTTCAACATTTTTAAAACTATCTTATATCAAATGATAACAATAAATAATATCATGGCAATATCACTATATAATTTAAAAAATCAACATTAATTTCTAACATTTCTTTACTTTTAATCAAAATATCAACTTTGGTAGATTTAATTTCATATACATTTTATTTTTGTAATTCATTATTATATTCACTAGGGATTCACTCAGTGAACCTCAGACATATCATGTGCGTTTGTGGTAGATTAAACAATACCCTTAATTTGACCATGTATTGGAAAATCCCTATAAGAACTTACCTGTTTATGATTCCACATGGGAGGATGAGAATTTTATACAGAAGCATCCAGAAGTACTCAAGCATTGAGGACAACACTTTTTTAAGGAGAGGGGCATGTTAGGTCCCTATACTACTAGTATAAACCCTTATTGTTATTAGTAATTTTAGGGTCCTATAATAATAGGATCCATAATTTTGAATTGACTATGGCCAGTATTGCAATATTATACATACCTTTTCTTTCCACAATTGTCTTCCATATTAAAACTTAAAAAATGTAAAGAGGGTATGTCCTAAAAGAAATATATAAGGACAAAAAGAATAAGAGAAGGTAAAAAAATGAAAATATATGAACCCCAAAAACAAAAAGAGACCATCAAAGTGTGCATGTCTAAATGCCACTCCTATTTACTTTTATACATAATAATGATTGTGTGCATCTTATTATTCATGCCACAATCCATGGTAATCAAACTGTTTAATCTTGGTTATTTCATGATTTGAATTTTATGTTTATATTTAGAGAATAAAATCTGACCCAACAGTTTAACCTTGGAAGATCATTATATGGGTAGAGAAAATAAAAGGATCTCATCAGTTTAATTTGAGCCCTTCGATGATATAAGGTTAGAATTAGATAAATTACTTTTCAAAAGAAAAATGAATGACAAGGGTTTGCTAGTCTAAATGCACCAACATAAAATTAAGAAAAAATGGTAGGGTAAGTAATGGGTAAGTAGAAGAAAGGTTGCTGAAGTATAAGATTGGTTGGATCAAAACACACTCATCATGCTTAGACATATGTGCTAATATTTATGATCAATTATGAAGGCAAAATCAAAGGTTTACAAGTAAATTTAATTAACTCCCCCTCAGTCATCTTTTCCCCTATACTTACTAATTTCCTATCCACAAGCATCTTCTAGTACTTTTAATCCTTCAAGTCAAAGAGGCTCAGAGCATTTCTCTGACTTTTGGTGGGATCGAACCCTTGGCTTAATGACTTATGGAGATCAAGTGTTAGAATCCCATTAATAAAATTCATCCCCCTTTGGTTCCTTAATAAAACTCTTTTTCCTAAGGTTAAACTCCATTAGCCTATGAAAAGTGAGAAATACCATGTTAAATCCCATTTCATTGAAAACCCCACAAAATATTTTATCCTAAGTTAAGTGTATGTAGAGGAAATGTACAAATATTTCATTACACATAATACTATTTTCATCTCCGCTCGTTTCATTTCATATTAATTTCTAATTTAATTATATAGCTCCCATAATCTGTTGTTTCTCCTATATAAATAAATCCATATATAATATCCCAACCCATAGTTTAATTATAAACTATAGTTTTACCCTCCATTTCATACCTCCTCGACAAACCCCTCTTAACTCACCAACCCTCGGTAAAGTTAAGAAAATCTCTTTGTTTAAACCCATGGTCCCACTTCATTAAAGCCCTTCCAATCAATTTAATCTTGTATTTAATCTATAATTAATCACAAACCACTTGTGATTAAAGCCTCGGTCCCCCTAAACATTTTCCCCATCCCATCTGTGTTATTTCAGCACCCGACTATCATTCAATTGTTAGCACCCAAATCTGACTATCCACAGCCATATCAGTTGTGCCCAATGGCCGATCGTTACCCGCTTGATAAAGCAGTTTTCCCCTGAACCCCAAATGCTACATGTCAGGCATGGAGGTAGATCGGGTGACCCCTCCTCAATACCACCTTTGCCACCAAAGCAGTGTGATGGCTTGGAAAACCACCTCCCCACATAAGACAAGACCATCATTGTTCATTTAACTAATCTTGCACCAAATTTAAAAAAGTTTCCCATTAAAACCTTGAAAACCCTCTTTTTCATTCCTTTTGCCTCGTTTCATAGTAAAACCTATCAAACCATTCTGACACCACCCTAAGCCTCTCAGACATGATTTCACCATGGATTCCCTCCTGAACACCTTCTGGACTTTGTCCACAGTTCTTCCCAGTTTCAGTACGGCATCTGGTCACCTCCTCACAGACTTGTGTTTTATTAACAAATTGTTGTATTTTGCAGGTAATTAACAAAAGACCAGAGCTTGGATAAACAATTTTGGTACTAGTCACAAAACTTGTTTACTCCAAGGCTCAGATGAAATCTATTAAAAAACCTTCATTCAAAAGAAGAAAATAGTTATACACAGAAGAGAGAAAGAAATCATTCACACAGAGAGATTAACTATTAAAACAAAGGAACCAGATAGAGCATACACTCAAAAGACAAACAGATCAAACATACAAAAAGTTGATCAATATCCATTACCATACGCTGATACATATAAAAACTAAATGATTTACTTTTCAAATACATAATAAAAAGTTAAAATGTGCAGTAAATGTAGAAAAAAATAAATGATATTGACAAGTCATCAAAGTAAAAGTGTATCAGATGAAATAGTATCGGTAAAAGTGTATCAGATTGAAAAATCAAAGTGAAAAAAGATGAAATCAAAACAGAAATGGTACATTTTCCAGAAATTTCTTGTTTATGTCATAATTTTGCAGAAACTATTGTGGCCAATCCAAGATTCATTTTGAGACACTGGAGGAGTTCTGTGTTCCAAAATCAGCAATATACAAAAACCTATCTCAGTTTTTACACAGGTATTACAAAAAGGGATATAAATGCATATCTTCAGAGCCCACTTTTCGGACTGTGCAAAGTCATGTTTTTGACATCTTTTTGGAGAGAATATTGTGAACAACTGGAACTAAAATTTGGGACATGGGAAGAGGTTTATATACATACTTATATACAATAACCTCTTTCACTTTTTTCATATCTATCTCGGATTGAGATATAAAAAGGTATCACTGGACCCTAATTTTGGAGAATTTCTAGGGGGCAGAATGCACAAACGAAGGAGACAGTTAGTGACTTGGAAGGCTCGTCATCAATTGAGAGTTGCTATAAAATTTGAATTTCTCTTGTTTTCCACCATCAATCCATAAATATAGTGCCAAATAGATTAATTAGTTTTGAGTGTCCTTTATTTAAGTTGTACTAGTGTAAGACAATTTGAGATATTTGTAAAACCAATCTTGATAATTTTTCAAGATATTTCAGTTTAGAATTTGTATAAACACTTCTTCAGTTAAAGTATTTGAGGGTGGATTATTAGAAATTTCTATAAACTTCTTTATCAAAAGATTGTAAAGCCATTGGAGCATTGACTGAGCCAGCAAGCTAGATTGTTGAATAAAGATCAGATATTTCAAAGGATTCATGTGTTGAGCAAAGTGCAGAAATATATTTTCTCACATTGTTGTTACCTTTCCTAAAGTGTTTCCATAATGTATATCTGAATCTGAATGCTATAATTGTTTAATTACACTCTGTTTTAACAGCTAGGCAAATACATGTTTTCTACTGATATCTAAGTTAAGGAATTCTTAATTGCTCTCTCACCCTGGTTAAAACCTTTTCACCCCTCTGGCCCAAAGACTTGCACTCTACTCTGCTATCTTTCCCTTTGAATATTCCCTTTAGTGAGTTGATCTAGTCCCGCTGCCCTTCTGTTCACTCCATAGCCCAATGGTCTAGAGATGCCATTATATCCATTTGTTTAAAGAATCCCACCATCCAACCTTCAATACAAATAAGAAACCCCCTAAACATTTAGAATTAGCCTAAAATCCTAGCAAGCAAAGCTAAAACATATAGAGAGAGCCCTCCCTGAGCTTATGTTGGCTAGAGCCTATGCCCAAAAGTTGGTTTGTGGTTTCCTCGGTGATTTCTTTCTTTAACCTTGAGAAAATACTGAGTGATAACATAATGGCGACCATACTGGGGAAGACTAACATTTTCTTCAGAAATATTTTACAAATTTAGATCTGATCTATGATGGTGGATAGTGATCAGACACACAAAGGTTAAAATCATCCACCTGGTGACTCCAAATCAATTTCACAATGAAGACTTCACTAGAGGAATGAACCTGAAAGAACAATATGAAAAGATCAGGCTTTTAACTTGGATTGTTATCCAACACATTATCTTCTTTCTCATCAAGAATGTTTTTCAATGTATATGGTATTTTAGAGAAGATCTTAGATTAATTTTAGATTATTTTCCTTTGAAAATTGCAGATATATATGCTCCTCATCCATTTAAGAAACTTTCTTCTAAATCTTATGATGATCATTTTCTAATTGAGGGGCATCAAACAATCACGACTAATCATACAATCCCTGTACATATTCCTGTACCTTATAAATTTCTTGATATATATAAGCCTCTCATGTTACCTCCTATACTCCATGATTTCCTTAATTATTATTACAAGTATCTCCCTAGGTTTGATGGGGAGAATGGTATCATTGCCCAAAAACATATTCAAGTTTTTGAGAATTATCTGGACTTATTTGAGATTGATAAAGATGATGTTAGAATCAGACTTTTTGCTCTCTCTTTGCAAAGTAGAGTAAAGAGTTGGTTCAAGAATCTACCTATTACAAGCATCTCAAATATCTAGTAGTTTGTCAAATTTTTCCTTGATAGATGGATAATCAAAGTCAATCTTTTTGTGATCATAAAAGAATATAATCAATTAAAGGATAGCCAAATGAGACAATACAACAATTATCTGATAGATTTAATCAAATCTACTATTCAATGCCATCAAATATAAGACCTCCTCCTGATTCAGCTCTCTTGAATTATCCAAAAGCATTTGATCCAGAGATAGAATTTCAGTGAAGAGAAACAAACCCATCAACACTGGAATAGAAGTAGAACATTGCAGTAGATGTAGAAGTTAATCTACAAATTAGAAGAGAAAAGTTGAAAGTATAAGTAGAGAAGAACAACATTGCTGAGGTAAAACTTGACATTTTGATAATAAAAATAGAGGAAAGGATACATAAGATCACCATGAAATATAATTTTTTTGTTCAAAATCAACATGACACATTTATTTCGCAAAAAGAAGAGGTTGATATCCATGAAAAAATTCCTGCTAATTCCAACTACCATAGGTCGGAAGATAGATTTATAGATCAATATGTGGAGAAGCAATCTGCTGATCTAATGTGTATGTTTGAAGACATTCCTTCTTTTTATGATTTTCCTAAGTATGATCAGTATGTTGATAATTATGTTCTTCAAATCCAAACTAACTTTACAGAGCACTCAGAAACTAGTTTGGGAAATAAAGAAATTCAGTTTTAGCAGTTGATGAGCCTCATAAATGGGTAATTATATGAGCTCATTTTACCTTCTAAACTAGTCAAATCAACCATTATCTTAGCTTATTATATGATTTTCTGATTATATTTATGCTTATAGGGTGAGTTGAGTTAGTTATTATGCCATGTGGTTTAACATGTATTTAATGCAGATTATTGATGGATTTCGAGTTCAAAGTCAAGGATATACACAACCATAACTCGAAGTGGATAGAGGAGAGGACTTGTATGAGGGAATCCCCCTCATTTTTTGTTCCTCGCTTCAGAATTCCCCTTCATTCAGCTCGGTGTACAAGCGGTCGAATCATGCACTACACGGTAGCTAAGCAAGTGGAAGATGATTGATAGTTATCTCGAGTTTTGGGAGCCAAGCCTCTGCGATTTTAAGGAAGCTATTGGTGGATTTGGATGTATAAGTAGAGAAGCATAGGGCCTTGGGTTGAATTTTGGCTAGTGTAAACTCTGCTCAAATTTCAAGCTTACTATTGTATGACAGTTTTATGTAATCCTACTATTTTTGATAATGAAGATGGAACCCTTTTTGAGCTAACACTGAGTTACCTCAGAGGGTTGAAGCTCTTGGGTTAGGGCCCAATCCAAGCAACTGAGCTTCTTTTTACTTGTATTTGTATGCTTTACTTTAGTTTGTAGATTAGTTTGTTGTTAGATGTATTTCTCTTATGGTTAAGAATAGGTTGCTTTTGATAATTAAGTAGCTTGCTTCCATTTGTGCTTTCTGTAGTAGGTTAAGCAGTGATCACAGAAGATTCAAAAGGTTAGCAATAGTGCCTTGGCATCTCTTCCTCCCTCTAGGACCATGAACTGAGGCAAAGACTCTCTTGCTGCCCCAAAAACACAAATTTTCCTCATTCCTAGGACTTCTAGTGTTTGCAGCCCTCTAAGTAGGTTGATAGTCCAATTTTGCTTTGCTTTAGATCTTCTTTATCATGTTCTCTTCCTGATTCACAATAGTCTTTTTGCATGCTTTCTTTTCTTATAGCATTTCCCAACGCTTCCTTCTATACATCACAGTTTAGGCCATTTTTAATGCAAAACTCTATTTTTCCTAGGATGCGCTCATTTCATTGGTTTCTTAATTTGATTGGTTGACTGTTAGTTTCTATGCCCTCCATCTGATCCATGTTCTATAGGTCTCCCAAACCTCACCTCAATTATATCCTAGTTCCCTTCATTTTTCATAGAACCTCTCTCTCTGTCCTTGAGCAAATCCAATCTTCTCTCCCTCTCCTAGTGATTCATGGTAGACCTTAGGTGCCCTAACACCTCATTCTAGCCTTCATTTACCTCTTGCATCCACTCTCACACCCTCAAAATAGTGAAAATTTCTCTCAGCCTCATCTTGTAGGCCTCCTGTAGTTTCCCTGTTTTCCTCCTGTAGTTTTCCTGTGTCCTCTTGTAGTTTTTCCTGTAGGCTTTCTTTAGAAGGCTGATTGTGGGAAAAGCCTCCAGAATTCCACCTAAGACCTCCTAGGACCCATCGACACCATCTTACATCCTGTCAAGCTGTAAAACTGCCATCTAACGCCACCTATTCCCTGCCACACTCACACACAATAAATTAGATGCATGTTAAATTCACATAAAAATCCAAAAATATGTTTTTTGCTTATTTACTTCCAGAAATAGTATGGTTAGATGTTTTTTACTTCCTTGAGTAGGTAATGGCATTTCTTTCATGGTTTTCATAGTGTTTTTGGCAAAAGTACAATTAGCTTGTTAATTAGGGTTTACTAGGTTTTGCTTCACATTCTAGTATTTCTCCTTTCTGCAATTAGGATAGCTTCTGTAGAGTAATCTTCCTTTCCCTTCATCACACATAGAGCTTCTTCTGAAATCTATAGAAGTTCACTTGAGCTCCTAGTGATCTCGTGTCAGCTAACCAACTAACAACCTGAAGTGAGAACTAGTACTTGTGCACATAGCACCAACACTTCCAAATTTGTTACAAACTACCGGATTGATAACTGTAAAGTTGACAGCCCAGGAGTTGTAGCATTCTTGCTGCAATACTGGTGCTCACCACTTTTTTCCGTCATTGTCGGGGAAGCATTAGAGTATTTTGTGATTACTGCTTTCTTCTATTTCCTATTGCAACATTATGCTAATAGCTTATTTTAGCAAAAGTAGACTAGTCATTTATTTTCTTTCAGTTCTGCATTTCCTTGATTTCCTTTTCAGTTCTGCAAATTTCCATTCCAGTAATTTCATTCAGCTAGTTGCAATTTGTTTTGTTCAATCATAATTTCAGTTTTTGCAGGTATTTTCAATGTGGGGAAAAAAACAAAAAAAGAAAAACCAACCAAAAATATTTCCTTTCATGCCTCGTAGGAATAGAGATAACTTAGGAAAAAAATTTCCCAACACCCCCACTACTTCACACAGCCAACCTTCTCTCTTCTTCAATGGCTGCAATCAAGAAAAACCCTTAGGTGAACAAAGAACCTATAGGGGAAGACGAAGAATAAACCATTCCTCTGGAGCCAATGGATGAAAACAGAAATGCTAGGGGAAATGGAGAGAGAATAGAGGGTACCTTCCCCATTTGGGAGACCAATGGGGACACCAAAATGAAGAATATAAGTGCTTCAGCCCTACCTCACTTCCACAGTTTGACTACAGAATATCATGAGATCTTCTTGTTTGAGTTTGTTGTCATCTGTCAAACTTATGTCTATGTAGAAGATGAGAAAAAGTTGAAACTCTTCTATTCTACTCTCAAGGATGCAACATTGCACTGGTTCATGGGATTACCTGGAAATAGCATCACAACTTGGGATCAGATGCAGCAAGTCTTCAAAAACAATAATCGAGACTATTGTAGGTCAAAAGATACTAAAGAAGAAATCTTTCGAATGACCACAGGACGTGATGAGTCCTTGGAAGACTATGAAGAGAGATTCCTGCTCAGTTACAAAAGGGCCAGGTGTACACTTGACCTTGAGTCTCTGAAGTCGGTCCTGCTTAGGGGAATCCAGGAAGACCTTTTAGACACCCTCCATCTACTGGCCGGAGGAGACATCTACCAACTATCCTATGAGGACATAAAGACCTTTTAGAAACCATTCTAGAGCAGCCAGAAAGAAAGGTAGTGGGAGTCAACCCATAGCCAGTACCTCTTCTTCCAATTCATCCATTAAAGGTGAAATTGGAAACATGCTGGAAGACTTCAAGAGTGAGATGCTGCAGACTCTTGCCATGCAAATGGATACCTTACATATCAAAAGAAAGCAATAGGAAGCAGGGAGGGATTTGGCCATTTTTTGTCCTACATGCACTAGGAGGCATCCTAGGAATGAATGCCCATTGAACTCTATAGAGGTTTGTTTAGTCTGTGAAGAAGATCATTCTACAGATAAGTTCCCTTCTTTGCCTGAACTTAAAGCTGTATACCAAGGGGCCAAAGGAGTCATTGAACAGATCTATTACATACACCAAAGGAGGCCACATGGACCTAGACCATACCAGAAGGGGATGCAAGGGACATCCCAGGCATAATACAACCCCAACCAAGTCACCTTCATACCTTCTTGGGGCCCCCTTGCTCATCCCTCCTGGTCCATGCCTCCTCCTCGGTCCTTCAAATCTTAATATCATGCCCAACCAGCTACCCATTCATTTCAATCCTATGCTCAGCCGTAACCTCAGTGGAATGCATCTCATCAGGGGTGAAGGCCTAAATACAACTCTCTTCCTGGTCTTCTGCCTCCACCACATATCCAACCAAAACTGTTACCTTTTGCTCCACCAAGGCAACCCCAAATTCCTACCCAGCCAAATCCAAACTCGAACAATAGATAGGCTCAGCAAATATATAGTGGAGAACCATCATTCCCAACTTATGATATGGAGATTCAATAAATTATCCTCCAATCCAAGAAATTTCTCCAAGATAGCCAACCTCCGCCTAGGGAGGTTGAGGAAGATAAAGAGGAAAGTGAACCTAAAGCAAATGAACCCTTTCCTGAGAGACTATCCATGACAATCTAGCTTACCCCAAAAGAGACTAAACTCCTAGGAGAATTAAAAAAATTGTGTGTGAGTACACCACTTCTCCAAGCCATAAAAGATGTGCCTATCTACAATAGGTTGATCAAAGAGAAGTGCTTTAGGCATCTAGGAAGGCACAAGAGAGATGTCCCAACCATCAATGTCATAGGACAACTATCTGACCTGATGTTGGGGTAGATAATCTATTCAAAATATCTAGACCCTAGAAGCCCAGTAGTTGATGTCCACATCAATGGCACAATGGTCCCACATACCTTGATTGATCTGGGAGTTGCCATTAATGTGATGAGGAAGGACACAATGCTCAAAATTAACCTCCAAGGCTCCTTGAGGAAGACCATGATAGTGTTGCAGCTAGCAGACTACTCCACAGTGACTCCCGAGGGGATTGTGGAAGATGTGATGGTCTCCAATGATTCTTGGGAGTACCCTACTGATTTATTAGTTCTGTAGTGAAAGGAAAAACTCACTGGGTATCCTTTCATTCTGGGAAGACCCTGGTTGGCTACAGTTGATGCCTACATTAGTTGCCGAGCTCGGAACATGACCATAAAGAACGGGCACATGTTCAAGTCATTAATCCTATATCCTCCTGCCCAAAACTTGCTATAACATGATCTACCTCTCTAGTTAGAGGAGGAGGAGGATAAAGTTTATTTTGCACCACTTTGTGCATTGGAAATTTCCATGGGAGGAAAACCACAAGATGAGGATGATATGATTGAAAATTTGATTTAGAATCCACCTCCCAGTGTATCACCATTAGAAGACATAGTAAGAGAAAGCCAAAACAACCCCTCAGCTGATCTCTGTGTGGCCAACTCCACTTCTCTCCATGTTAAAAATATAGAGTTTGGCCTAGAAAGAACATTAAAAATCAATCCATCCCTATCGAATTCCCAGGAGAAGGAGCTATGCAGCATACTGAGAAAACATCTAGTTGCCTTCGCCTGGAGTTATAAGGAGATGAAGGGAGTGCACCCTTTATTATGTACCCATCATATATACATCAAGGAATATGCAAGCCATTTAGGTAGTCTCAAAGGAGGATGAACCCCACACTTAAATATATTGTTAAGGAAGAACTACAGAAATTGGTTGATGCAGGATTCATCTATCCCATCTCTGACAGTGAATGGGTCTCTCCACTGGTGCTAGTGCCAAAGAAAAATGGTAAGTGGAGAATTTGTGTTAACTATCGGGAATTGAACAAAGCCACCAGAAAGGACCATTTTCCTTTACCTTTCATAGATCAAGTGTTAGACGGTCTAGCAAGGAAAACGTTTTTCTCCTTCCTAGATGGGTTTAGCAAGTATAGTCAGATTCAAATCAGCTTGGAAGACCAAGATAAGACAACTTTCACTCATCCTTGGGGTACCTTTGCATACTGGGTCCTTCCTTTTGGTTTGTGCAATGCTCCAGCCACTTTCCAAAGAGCCGTATTGAGTATATTTTCTGAACTGGTTCATGATGCAGTAGAAATATACATGGATGATTTTACTCCTTATAGCTCTAACTTTTAGGAAGCTTTATCTAACCTAGGAAAAGTTCTAGATAAGTGTATTGAGATGAACTTGTCCCTCAGTTTGGAAAAATGTGATTTTTTTATGATTGAAGGGACTGTGCTAAGTCATGCAATATCTCAACAAGGAATGCAGGTGGACCCCAACAAAAATTCCATCATCCAAAGGGTCCCAACTTCTCAAAAGGTGAGAAATGTCAAAAGCTTCCTAGGCTTAGCTGATATTATAGAAGATTCATTAAAGATTTTAGCAAGTTAGCCTCTCCTTTGTTTGGCCTCCTAGGCAAATTTGTTGAGTTCATATGGTCAGAAAACTATCAAGAAGCCCTAGATACCTTGAAGAGCAAGCTAGTGACTACCTCAATTCTGAGAGGCCCAAACTGGGCCCTACCCTTCCACATTCACACAGATGCCTCGAACAGAGCAATAGGGGCAGCCTTAGGACAAATTGATGAAAATTTACCTTGTGCCATATACTTTATAAGAAAAAACTTGTCAAAGGTAGAGTTAAACTATACAATGACTGAGAAAGAACTCTTAGCTATCATGCATTCCTTAAACAAATTTAGACATTATATCACAGGCTATCAAACCTTTGTGCACACTGATCATGCTGCAATTAGATATTTAATGAACATGTTATCACTTAGAACTACAGTGATATGTACATAATGTTGTCCATAAAATTTTTTGTTGTCCAAAAATAGGTGTCTAATGGTTATTGCCCTATGTTTGTTACTTAGGGATCGTGTTTTATAAAGGTATTCATATGAATCATTTTCAAAAGCCGTTAGTCATCCTCCATCATGATTGTATAAGATATGTCTTGTCTTATACACGTCACTAGTCCTTTTCGCATTTCTGCAGCGCAATCTTATTGGTTGATTTTGCAGTGCAATGATGTTTTAGTTCTTTCACAGAGTGTCAGTAACCAGCCATTTCGTAGCGCATATTGTTAACTTATAACTGTCTGCGCTACGAAATCGCAGATTCGGGGATTTAAGCAGCACTGATTCTTAGAATGTCATGTCTGGGGGATGAGTCAGTATGTCTGTCCATTTATTGTCAGAATGGCGTCCTTTTCAAGCAAGTATAAGCCATCATTTCACCAATAGGTTCATAACCGCGCACATAAAATCATTCAAATGGTCTGTAATGCTGGTAGTGTCATGATTTTTGTTAATGTTGCATGAATTGGTCTGTTTGCATGATAAGATTGTTAAGTTGTGGAGGAGCCCGAGTTCATTCTTTAAAGAACCTGATTGCAAGCGAGCCTGCGTTCCAAAGTTTGAATTTGCTTTTGGAGTTGAAGCTGGTAGTGTTTCTCTGCGCAAAGGATTTCAAAACGAAATGGAGAAGAAGGGGCATCGGTCTGGAAGATGTCAAAGAACAAAACCTGTGGGATTGGATCTCGCATTGAGAGATGAAGGTGTGAGACAAGCCTTTCAGGATGCTAGTTGCTGGTCTTTTTGTGAAAAGCTACAAGGGGGGCATGCTGAGGTAACAAAAGCATTTGCCTTAATTTTTACTGGTTTAAGTTCTAAAGTAGCTATGCTAGAATTCCCAGTATCTTCAGAGGTTATTGCTAGGGTGACTGAAATTCCGAGAGGAGGGCAGGAGTGGTTTAAAAATTTCAAATTTGATATGAACCCCTGCAAGGAGTTCCTGAAGGAGCCTTATGTAAATGAAGATCTCACGAAGGCCGTGCCAAGACATTATGTAAAAGAACACTATGCACTTCTCCTAACATTATTCAGAAATATTTAACATGTGAAGGGAGATATAACAAGGTTTACTCTTATCATTTTAAGCTGCTGCTGCACTTTACAGGAAAAGCATTAATAGATATCCCATTCTACTTGTTTCGTAGCCTCAGCAAGATGTGTGACAAGATTCAATTGAGGAAAGATGACTGTGACACATCATTGTTTCACCATGGTTTAGTAAAATTGTTAGTGCTGGATAACTTGCAGAAGATTGGTCGGGATTGGGACTCTTTTATTTTTATGGCCGGTTTTCAGAGTAAGATAGGCCTCACCCCACTGCCTGTTAGAGAAAGAGAAAGGCCAACTGAGGAACCTACTCTTGCTGAACTAAGAAAGGAGATAAAAGGCAAGAAGAAAACCAAGACCCAATTGAAGGAGTCAGTGAAGCCTTTAGTTATCAAAGAGACACCTCAATTATCAGCAAAAGAAAAGATCAAGCATAAGAAAAATGCACCAGGGTCAAGTGGAGTTGAACAGATATCAAGAGTAAAAACTAGAGGTCAGTTAAGCAAAGAGAAGGGAAAATCAATAGTTGTGGAAGAAAGTCCAATATCAAAAGCTAGTTTAAATGATTTGCTTGAGGCTATTGATTTTGAGCAAGCTAAATCAGTGCATAGTGAGTCAACGCATATTGACCTTACTCAATCATCACCAGAGAGCACTAAGAAATCAAAGGCCTCGAAGAGGTTAAGGTTTGAAGAACCTGGTAAAGAATTTGTGTTCAAACCACGGAGGCCAGTCACAAGGAAGCAGATCAAAGAAGCTGAGCAAGTGCACAGAGAAGAGGTAGCTGTAAAGGTGCTTAAAACATAAATAAATGAACAACTGCCTAAAACAGAGGAGGTAGAGAAAATGAAGAAAAAGCCCTTTACAAGAAGACAAGCAAGAGAAATGGAAGAACAGCAGCCCAAAACAGAAGAAGCAAAAGAAATCAGGAATAAAGGTTTGAATAAAAAAATCCCCATTCCTCAAAAAGCAAAGGCTAAATCTTCAAAGGACCAGTGGGAGGCAACCGAAAAGGAAATGGTTAAAATGGAGAGGGCTGTAGCTGAAATCGCAGCCATGGAAAAGGAGGTTGCAAAACTAAAAGCACAGCTAAACAAATTAGCTGCCAAATGAAATTGCAGATTTTAAAGTCAGGTGTTGCTCCAAAGTTTTGCTTTATTTTACTTAAATTCATTGTTTTTAAGGCATGTAAGCACGACATATAAAATCAAGGTAAATTAGGGGTTTTGAAACCAGTGGCAAAACTGTTACAGTCACAGAGAATATTGATAAATTCATTAAAGACTGTGTTTTTGAAGAAACAGCAGTTTCGTAGCGCGCTACGAAACTGCTGTAGGTGTCGTTTTTTGAAGAAAACAAACAGCTTTGTGATGAGGTCAACAGATTTTGAAGAAAAGGCCTAATGAACATCAAGGAGACCACATAAGGCTATCAGGGCCATTCAAATAACAACAAGTGTCCATCCTTCATAAAGGTAAAATATTTTGTTTTAAGCCATAGCTTTAATAAAGGTACTTTATTACCGGTGGTTAGGGTTTGGCTGAAGATGCATATGAGGATGTGGGCTTGTACACTTGTTCAATCAACAAGGCTTCCAGCATATCTGGAAAGATGGTGATGCTCGTCGATTTTGAAGTATTAAAGAGCTGAGAACACAATGCTTAATTTTCGAAGGATAGTGGGAAACAAGGACCGAGAAAACAGGGGTTTATTATTATGATCAATGAATCATCAGCACATTTAGCATCCAAGGCTAATCTGGTTTCTTGCATCCTTATCTCAGCTATCACGGCCTGAACTAAAGGAGACAGCTGTTGAAGATCTAGAAAGGAATCATGATACGAGGAGAATAAAATTTAAGTTTAAGTTTGATTAGGACTCTTTTGTAATTACTGTTCAATTCTTAGTAGATTTAATGAGTCTGTTAAGATAGATAAGGGTAGTTAATACCAGTCATCGAGCTCCCCTCATGCTGGAGGAGGAAGCTCAAAGTAGTTAAGAATGTTTTCCTATATATAGAGGAAACTCTGATGTAATGAGGGTTGGATTTTTATGCAAAACAGAGTTTGTATTGGCCTGTATAAAAGACTTTTTACAGTAATATAAAGACTAGTTTTTCTTCTCAAGATTCATACTTTGTTCAAACGCTCAAGATGTATGTGGTTTTGTTTTATCCTTCATATTTTACAGCTCTATAGATATGCAATCACTCTGAATTCACCTAGTGCTCAGACTTCCTGTGCATATTTATGAGTTGTGGTTCTTTTGAGAAATGTTTTTTACAGCTCTATAGGTATACAATCACTCTGAATTCACCTAGTGCTTAGACTTCCTGTGTATACTTATGAGTTGAGGTTCTGTGAGAAATGTTTTGAGTGTTTAAACATTACATGCCTTGACTTCCATGAATGAGTAGTTGATAGTTTATTGAAAAGGTGTTTGACTCCATAAGCCCAATGGAAGAAATGTTATGTTGTCTGTCCAACCAGCATGTTTATTAAATGTTCATTTCAAGAGTTATCCCTCTTTGTGTTGAAATATAAATCAGTAGTTTATATTGAGAGAGCCCTCTCAGGTTAGGGAGGCTAATCCTTAGCCAAAATTCTGGTCTGAAACAGTTACATAGAGTCTAACTGATTAGCAGCCATCAGTACTGATTTTGTGATAACAGAACAAACCAGATGTAAATGCTCGCATTATTAGATGGTTGCTTTTGCTGCAGCAGTTTGATCTAACCATTATTGATAAGCCTGGTAAAGAGAATGTTGTTGTTGACTTTTTGTCTAGATTAAATTTGCCTACAGGTGAAGAAGGAATGGTGGACGACCAAATGCTAGATGAACAACTATTTTCTATATCAGTGTTCTCTCCATGGTTTGCTGATATAGCAAACTACTTGGTTTCAACACAGTTCCCACCACACCTATTCTCAAAAGAGAATAGAAAGATAGTAAGGAAAAGCACCCCTTTCACCTAGATTGGAGGCAATCCCTTCAAACTTGGCCCAGATCAAATCTTAGGAAGATGTGTCAAGGAGGAGGAAGTCTTTAACATCCTCCTAACCTATCATGACAGGCCTTGTGGAGGTCATTTTGTAGAAAAATGAATGGCCTTCATGATATTGCAAGCAGGCTACTACTAGCCCACTATTCATCGGGATGTGAAGAGATACATGAGCTAGTGTGTTCAGTGTCAAAGGATGGGGGAACCCACTCCAAATGATGAAATTCCCATGCAACCTCAAGTGACCTTTAAGTCATTTGAGAAGTGGGGCATGGACTTTGTGTGACCAATCAACCCTCCCTCAAAGCAGAAGCAGTACACCATTGTGTGCACTGACTACTTGAAAAAGTGGGCAGAGACAAAAGAAATCAAAGCAGTGACAAGGGAAAAAGTAGCTGAGTTTTTGAGGGAAAACATATTCTGAAAGTTTGGGTATCCAAGAGAGTTGGTCACAGACCAAGGCAATCAATTCACTTCCAACCTGATTGAAGACCCGCTCACACATCATAAGGTCAAGCACAAAACTTCCACCCCTTACCATCCACAAGCCAATGGGCAAGTGGAGGTCACTAATAAAGCATTGGAAGGGATCCTAACCAAGGTAGTGAGCAGTAATAGAAAATATTGGATGGACAAATTAGTTGAGACCACTTGGGCCTACAACACAACATGGAAGACCACCATCGAGTTCACACCCTATGAACTAGTCTATGGGAAGAAGACTTTACTGTCAATGAAGTTTGAATTAAATACCCTAAGGATGGAAGCTCAGCTAGACCTAGACCTCAGCCATGCATAGAAGGAGAGATTACCTCAGCTCAATGGATTGGATGAATATAGATTGCAAACCCTTGTCCATACAGAGGTGGTTCAGCTTCAGAGAAAGATATGGCATGATAGAAATATGAAGGAGAAACAATTCCAAGAGGGAGATTCGACACTACTCTATGATTCAAGATACAAGGATTTTAAAGGCAAGCTGAGGAAAAGATTGTTGGGGCCCTACACTGTGGAGAAATGCAATGAAAATGGTTTAGTTCTAATTAGAACCATTGATGATGAAGCCATCCCCATGCTTGTCAATGGACATTGGTTGAAAATCTACAAAAAACCCCTCTCCAAGCTTAAGTTTGTTGAAAATTTGAATAAAATAGTGATGGTAGTGGAGCATGTCTTAGCTTCCATTTCAACAACTCACTGAAGAAAAAAAAAAATAAGGGCTCAAGTGAAAACCTCCACAAGGCGCTTGAGTCCCATCATTTGGCTCAAAACCTCTTCTGAGGTGGCTCAGTGATGTCAAAAAAAAAAAGGGGAAAGAATAAGATCCCTGGGTGAAAACCTCCCTCGGAGGTGCCTAGGGTAGGTAATTAAGGTGAAAACCTCTTTGAGGCGCCCTAGTTGTCTTCAAAAAAAAAGAAAAAAGAGAGAAAGAAAAAATTAATTTTTATTGCGTTGCAAGTTTGCAGGAGGATTACAGGGAGCAGAAAAAGGTGCCAAGGGGACCTTGACATTCATACTAGCATTCTTCTCATCTTCTCCCCACCTTCCTCCATCATTTGTGGCATTTCTTTCACCCCATTGTACCTCTTCTTCCAAAATTGTGTTTTCTATGGGAGGCTCCTGTAGGAATTACAGAGAGACAAAAGTGTCTAAAAAAGGTAGTTTGAGGGACAAGAAAAGCTTCATGAGGAACCTATAACCCCTCTTACCATCTTCAAACCTCCTCTCCATCATTTCCAAGCCTACATCACACTTCAAGCATCATTATTATTTTTTTCCTTTCCAAGAAAAACACTGAAAAACAATTTTTTTGTTTTGTAAAAAAAAAAAAAAAAAAAAGAGGAAAAGGCACTATTAAATTTACCTGAAGCTTACCTACAATCCCTCCATCATTCATATCCACCTCTGGCATCATTCTCGAGCTCCAAGCATAGGGAAATAGCTGAATTTTCATGGGTATAAGCAACTACAGGAGCTCTTGTAGGAATTCCTGTAGCAACTAATCCCATAGAAGTCCGACAGCAACAACAAGGGACAACACATCTGAAGGTTGAAAAGGCACATGCAGCTTAGCTCCAACAAAATAAGAGCCTGCAAAAACACACAACACCACATCAGCAAGCAGAGACAACATGCATGAGGGAAAATGAAGGCATGCAGCTGAGAAAGCCACAACACCTCACAGTCGATGGCAGCAAATACACTTGGATCACAGGTAAGTAGCTAAGTCATTCCTCTATCTACATTTGTGTAATTAGAAACCATATGAAGGCAATGAGATGGTTGAAATCAAAAGAGGGAAATATGGCTAGTTAACTTAGCCACCTTCATTGAGTTGTCTCCACTTAACCAAGATATTCCCCACACGTGCACAAAGTCAACTCAAGAAAAAGATGCAAAGGACAGGTAGTGGGAGGAAGAGTTAACTTCGATGCCACAATAAGGAGATGATTACGAGGGAGGTTCATGATGACTAGGCAGGTGGGGACCAATGGTCCTAATCTGTGCAATGTACACCGTGCCAACTCAGCACTCATAACTGAAAAAAACCATAAAAGGTAATGAGCACTCCTCCCCATAAATTCTCACCACCTTTTCTTTTGTTTCTCCTCATAACTCAGCCGCACAGCAGTCTCCTTATGCCCCCACTACCTCACATCCACCATCCTCCATCGATTTCCTCCATATTTTTTCTCTCAGCATCTTCTACCGGAACCCTATAGGTTTTCTACAAAAGCACTTACAGGAAATCTACAGGAGGGATAACGGGCTTCTACAGGAGGGGCAGTGAGTCATTTTGAAGGGAAGAAACATGACTGTTGGCACGAATTTTAGTTTGGAGAGGTAAAGTTCATGAATGCCCTCTATTGAATATCAAAATGTGAAAGAGTTGGTCTCAAATTGAAGATAAGATCAGTCTTTAAGAGGGTAGAAATACATTAAAAAAATGTTTAAAAAAAAAAACACAGTCCCCTTTGTTTTGCTATTTCACTCAAAATTATTTGTCGCCACCTCCATATGTAGGTTTTTCAAAAGAAGTATAGGAAATATGATTTGCAGGTTTATGAGAAAAGATCCCACTAACTCAACTAGACTCCATGCACATCCTCAAGTGGTGGAAATTTTTACAAGGGAAAACTGGATGAATTTCTTTGAGAAGTTTAGAGGATTTGATGATAAAATTTCCTAGGAATTTGCTCTCTCTCTGATCCCTCACATAAGAAATCATGCTACCGTAGCCATTAGGGGCCTCTCCATTGAAATAACCCCTGAATTCATCAGTAGGGTCACTACCCTTCCTCTTGGTCTCCCTTGGAGTAAGGATGAGAAAACAATTGGCCAGGCTACTAAGAGGAATTTTTTCCAAGCTAATGAAACCCCTGTTGAAGACAAAAATGGAATTAGGATGTTTAGTGTACAATATCCCTGTGATGAGGTTACCTACCAATTGAGTAAATACATTTCTTATGAGGGGAGGCACAACATTGTTTATGAATATCATTTTAGAATCCTCCAAGAATTGAGATATGGCATGGATACCCCAACACATCAAAAGCTCAGTATCCCTTACTTTCTCCTTCAGTCCCTCATTGACTCTAGCACTAAGGTACAAGAAGGAAATTCAAAACAACTAGCTCACCATGGCCTAATAAAGATCCTAGTAGAATAAGGCCTCCATACCCTTACAATCCCTACAACATGGGAAGTTTTCAGGAACATGACAGCTGAGGATGACATCAAGGCATTAACCTATGATGTTATTCCTATTGTTAGTGAGGATGGGGAACAGCAAGGAGGAGAAGATGAAGCCAATGGTGACATATCAGAGCAAGAGAGGAAGGAGGAAAGAAAAGAAATAGAGAAGGAGAGAGAAAAAAAGATAGAGCCAACGGAGGAAAAAGAGACAGAAGAGGAAGAAAAGGAGGCAGAGAGGGAAAAGCAAAGAGAAGAGTCCCCTGAAACCTTGGAAAGAGAAGTAGCAGCTTCCCTCATTTCCCTTGGTACACAAGTCAAGTAGAAGCAGAAGAAGAAAACAGAAACCTCCATGTATTTTAGGGCAAGGAAGAGTACAAGAATTAAAACTGGTAAACCTCAGCCCTCATCAAAGACTCCCATTGACATTGAAGATTCACCATCTGCCTAGGTGAAAGAATCTCCTTCCAAGACACCCATAACCTATGAAGGGAGGACTACAAGATCTTCTACATGGGAGGGAAAGGCAATTCTACATGACCCCAAACTAGACTTGTAGGAGGCTAAAACAGTCCTACAGGAGACACCATCCAAACTACAGGAGACACGAAAACTTGAGGAAAAGATAGGAGGACATCCATAGGTGAAAGAGGAAGCACAAGAGCTACAAGAACCTGACCCCCAGCCTAATCTTGACCCCTTTTATGGAATACTTGAGGGAGGGAAGATAATCCCATAGAAATTTGCAATTCCACCATTTTTCAAATTGGAAAAATAGCTAGTGAGAACGTGTCGGTGGATGCAGACAGCCAAGTCCAAAGGAGTTGAGGATATTGGCCGCATGGAAGACAAACTCAGGGAAACAGATAGGGAATTGAGTGCTCTCAAAGACAGAGAAGCCATTACAATAAGCCACCTTGAGAGAGAGAATGAATTACTAAGGAGGTAGTTGCAGGAGAAAGAGACTCATTTGGCATATATGGCCAGCTTATCCATGGAAGCATTACACTGCAGAACAGCAGCCAAATATTATGGCCTCTATCTAAAGGATCAATGGCTTCAATTCCAAATAAAAAATTTGGCACAAAGAGGCATAATGCCTTTCCAAGACTACAAGCAGTTCATGGATTTGTGTGACCAAAGCACCTACGAGGACAAAGTGAAGATGGCAGAGTTCTATATACACAACATGGCCCTCATAGACCTAAATGTGTGGGACCCCAATGCCAAGCTAGGGGATCTGCAATTAATGACCATGGAATCATGGATGAAACACAAAGAATTGAGGGCAGTAGAAATGAAAAGATTGTTAATAAAAGAGAAGAATGAACCATTGATGATAAGAGCTGAGCCATTAGATCCTATGGCCCTCATCAGCACACACAACCTGCTTGCCAATGGCCGTTAGATTGCCCCTAAATATCTAGCCAATCAGGAACAAGCCATTGCACACTTTGAAGATATGCTTAGGCTACTTAGGGATGACTGTGTGCATGCATGCATGACAAGATGGAACACCCTACCCCACAGTTTGTAGAAAAGAGAATACCATTCCCCCATGAGGTTGAAGGAGGTATTGGAAAGAGTGCCAATGTACAAGAACTCCATGCAAAGCATGAAGGTCATCTAGATTCACCTTCAACTGATTCCTCCACTCATACTAGGATGCTAGAAGGCAGAAAAGAAAAATAAGTGAATAGAAGTGGAAGGACATAGATAGAAAATAAAGATTTTAGAAGAACATGAGCAGACAACATCAGAAGCTTGGGATGCTAGGGAGGCCACCAAGGCCATGAAAGACAAAAAGATTGACTAGATTGCTCAGAGGATGAGCAACACCTTCAGTAGGGGGTGATGATGAGCCTCATAAATGGGTAATTATATGGGCTAATTTTACCTCCTAACCTAGTCAAATCAACCATTCTCTTAGCTTATTATATGATTTTTTGATTATATTTATGCTTATAGGGTGAGTTGAGTTAATTATTATGCCATGTTGTCTAACATGTATTTAATGCAGATTATTGATGGATTTCGAGGTCAAAGTCAAGGATATAAGGGTCAAACTATAGCAATAACTCAAACTGGATAGAGGAGAGGACTTATAGGAGGGAATCCCCCTCATTTATTTCTCCTCATTGCAAATTCCTCTTCATTCAACTCGGAATACAAGCAACCGAATAATGCACTAGAAGGCAGCCGAGCAAGTGGAAGATGATTGATAGTTATCTCGAGTTTTGGGAGACGAGCCTCCCTGATTTTAAGGAAGCTATTGGTAGCTTCAGATGTATAAGTAGAGGGGCCTAGGGCATCATTAGGTTTGACTTTTTCTTGGTGTAAACTCTACTCAAATTTTGAGCTTACTATTGTATGACAGTTTTATGTAATCTTACTATTTTTTGATAATGAAGATGGAAACCTTTTTGAGCTAGCACTGAGTTACCTCAGAGGGCTAAATCTCTTGGCTTAGGGCCCAATCCAAGCAGACAATCTTCTCTTTAATTTTAGTTGTATGCTTTACTTCAGTTTGTATATTAGTTTGCTATTGGATGTATTTCTCTTATGGTTAAGAATAGGTTGCTTTTGATGATTAAGTAGCTTGCTTTCATTTGTGTTTTGTAAAGAAGGTTAAGCAGTGATCAGAGAAGATTCAGAAGGTTATCAACAGTGCTTCTGCCTCTCTCCCTCCCTCTAGGACCATGAACTAAGGCAAAGACTCTCTTGCTGCCCCAAAAACACAAATTTTCCTCATTCCTAGGACTTCTAGTGCTTGCAGCTCTCTAAGTAGGTTGATAATCCAGTTTTCATTTTCTTTGGATATTCTTTATCATGTTCACTTCCTGATTCACAATAGTCCTTTTGCATGCTTTCTTTTCTTATAGCATTTCCCAGCACTTCCTTCTATACATCATAGTTTAGGCCATTTTTAATGAAAAACTTTGTTTTTCCTAGGATGCACCCATTTATTGGTTGGTTGATTTTCTTGGTTGACTGTCAATTTCTATGTAGCAAATCTCTTCCAGTAGTAGGCTAGCTTACTAGAAATCACACCCTCCATCTGATCCATGCCATATAGGTCTCCCAAACCTCACCTCAATTCTGCCCTAGTTCCCTTCATTTTTCATAGAACTTCTCTCGCTCTCCTTGAGAAAATCCAATCATCTCTCCCTCTCATGGTGATTCATGGTAGACCTTAGGTGCCCTAACACCTCATTCCAACCTTCGTCCACCTTTTTCATCCACTCTCACACCCTCAAAAAAGTGAAAATTACTGTCGTCCTCCTCCTGTTGGCCTCCTGTAGTATCCCTATTTTCCTCATGTAGTTTTCCTGTGTCCTCTGTAGTTTTTCCTATAGGATTTCTTTTGAAGAATGAGTGTGGGAAAAGCCTCAATAAGGCCACATAATACCTCTTAGGACCCATCCACACCATATTACATCCTCTCAAGCTCCAAAACTACCCTCTAATGCCACCTGTTCGCTGCCACACTCGCACACAATAAATTAGATGCATGTTAAATTCACATAAAAAGACATAAAAATCCAAAAATATGTTTTTTGCTTATTTACTTCCAAAAATAGCATGGTTATATGTTTTTTACTTCCTTGAATAGGTAATTGCATTTCTTTCATGGTTTTCATAGTGTTTTTGGCAAAAGTACAATTAGCTTGTTAATTAGGGTTTATTAGGTTTTGCTTCATATTCTAGTCTTTCTCCTTTCTATAGTTAGAATAGCATTTGTAGAATAATCTTCCTTTCCCTTCGTCATACATAAAGCTTCTTCTAAAATCTATAGAAGTTGATTTGAGCTCCTAGTGATCTCACATCAGCTAACCAAGTGACAACCTGCAATGAGAACTAGTACTTGTGCATATAGCACCGACGCTTCCAAGTTTGTTATGAACTACCGGGTTGATAAAAGTAAAGTTGGTATCCCAAGAGTTGCATCATTCTTGCTTCAATACTGGTGCTCACCAATAGCTTGAAAACAGTGATCATCTTATTCATATCAGCTATGAAAGTGAGGAAGAAAGTGCAGAAAATTTTGAAATAAGTGAAGCTTCTTTGCCTCTTTGTTTTGCTTCGTTTCAGTTCATCAGAGAAAACTTTAAAGCAATAAAAAATCAGTAGTATTTAGGTATTGACATGAACAACAAAGAAGAAAATAAAATTGATGATCAAGGTCCTTCAGTTTCACAATTACAGTTGTCAAATTCCGTTGAAGCACCTGATCAAATAATAGAGGAAAGTTCTATATCACTATGTTTTGAATCATTCCAGTTTTGAAAGGAAATGTGGTATGAAAACTCTAAAGAAAAGGATGAGAAGATTGTAGAAATTTGTGAAGTCACATTCGAACCTATGAGTAATAAGTTGCAGCAATCCTTCCAACTTTTTCATGATCCCATAACTGATGGGTTGGATAGTGAATGTAATCAGAATTGTTCTTCATTAACTAACAATCATATTCAGGATCAAGATGATAAAGGTTTCATCAGTCAAACATTTCAATCAGAAGAAATACTATCACAAAGCTTGTTTGAAGATATGCAGGGTGATAAAGGTGAAAGTGATATTTTAATTTCATGGCCTAGAGGCCATCTAGAATAGATGTACAGTTTTTTAAATCGGTTCTAAAATAGTGTGTATATTTTGGAATATCTTTTTGTACAATTTCTAGAATCAAAAAAGGAAATCAAGTATTTCCTTATCTTCTCATTTGTTGACAAGGTTATAACTACCTGTAGAACTTCAGTTTTAATAAAAAACATGCACAAGTAGCAAAATCCATCAATGTACATGATGCTTGAATGGGTGCATTGGTTGTTTCATTTTACCTAACCAGCAATTGGACAACTGATTAGAGTAAGTAGCTAGGATTTCAGTTTGAATAAATTTAGTTTTTTAGCAGCAAGTTTATTTTAGATCAGATTTCATTTTACAAAAAGGGTGTATTTTCAGTTCAAGAGTTTCAATCACAAATATTATACAACAAAGCATATGCATGTTTGGGATTGACCAAATGGATCAGGCTACTAGTTGATGGTGTTCTTGACATGTCACAAAGAGATGTCATCCCCATGTGAAGCCACTGTTATGGTCCTATAATAATAGGATTCATAATTTTGAATTAACTATGGCCAGTATTGTAATATTATACATACCTTTGCTTTATGCAAATGTTTTCCATATTAAAAATTAAAAAATGTAAAGAGGGTATGTCCTAAATGAAATATCAAAGGACAAAAAGGATAAGAGAACGTCAAAAATGAAAATATATGAACCTCGAAAACAAAAAGAGACCATGAAAGTGTGCAAGTCTAAATGTCACTCCTATTTACTTTTATGCATAATAATGATTGTGTGCAACTTGTCCTTCATGCCACAATCCATGGTAATCAAACTGTTTAATATTGGTTATTTCATTATTTGAATTTTATGTTTATAGTTAGAGAATAAAATCTAACCCAACAGTTTAATCTTGGTAGATCATTAGATAGGTAGAGAAAATAAAAGGAGCTCATTAGTTTAATCTGAGCCCTTGGATGCTATAAGGTTAGAATTAGATAGATTACTTTTCCAAAGAGAAAAAATGATAAGGGTTTGCTAGTCTAAATGCACCCACATAAAATGAAGAAAAAATGGTAGGGTAAGTAATGGTTAAGTAGAAGAAAGGTTGCTAAAGTATAAGATTGGTTAGATCAAAACACATTCATCAAGAGTAGACATATGTGCTAATATGTATGATCAATTATGAAGGAAAAAGCAAAGGATTACAAGTTCATCTAATTAAATCCCCCTCAGTCATTTTTTCCCCCATACTTACTAATTTCCTATCCACAAGCATGTTCTAGTACTTTTAATCCTTCAAGTCAAAGAGACTCAAAGCATTTCTCTGACTTTTGGTGGGACCGAACCCTTGGTTTAATGATTTATGGACATCAAGTGTTAGAATCCCCTTCATAAAATTCATCCCCATTCA
This sequence comes from Pinus taeda, assembly GCA_000404065.3. Classification (NCBI taxonomy): domain Eukaryota; kingdom Viridiplantae; phylum Streptophyta; class Pinopsida; order Pinales; family Pinaceae; genus Pinus; species Pinus taeda. The sequence continues at coordinate 41,735 of APFE031027055.1, read as the reverse complement.
TTTCCCTAATAAAAATCTTTTTCCGGTTAAATTCCATTAGCCTATGAAAAGTGAGAAATACCATGTTAAATCCCATTTCATTCAAAATCCCACAGAAGATTTTATCCGATGTGAAGTGTATGTAAAGGAAATATACAAATATTACATTACACTTAATACTATTTTCATCTCTGCTCATTTCATTTCATATTAATTTCTAGTTTAATTATATAGCTCCCATAATCCCTTGTTTCTCCCATATAAATAAATCCATATATAATATCCCAACCCATAATTTAATTATAAACTACAGTTTTATCCTCCATTTCATACCTCCCCGACAAAACCCTCTTAACTCACTGACCCTTGGTAAAGTTAAGAAAATACCTCCATTTAAACCCATGGTCCCACTTCATTAAAACCCTTTCGATCAATTTAATCTCATATCTAACCTATAATTAATCACAAACCACTTATGATTAAAGCCTCAGGACCCATAAAAATTTTCCCCATCCCGTCCATGATATTTGACCACCCCACTGTCATCTGATTTTCAGTGCCCAAATCTGAGGATCCACAGCCATATTGGTCGTGCCCGATGGCCCATCATTACCTGCCCGATAAAGTGGTTCTCCCCTGAACCCCAAATGCTATGTGTCAAGCCCGATGGTAGATTGGGTGACCCATCCTCAATACCAGATTTGCCACAAAAGCGGTGCGATGGCTTGGAAAACTGCCTCCCCACATAAGACAAGACCATCACTATTCACTTAACGAATCTTGTGCCAAATTTAAAAAAGTTCACTGTTAAAACCCGCAAAACCCTTGTTTTCATTCCTTTTTCCCTGTTTCACAGTAAAACCTATCAAACCCTTCTGGCGCCACCTTGAGCCTCTAAGACATGATTTCAGCATGGATTCCCTCCTGAACACCTTCCAAAGTTTGTCCATAGTTCTTCCCAGTTTCAGTACGACCTATGGTCACCTACTCGCAGACCTGTGTTTTATTAAAAAATTGTTGTATTTTGCAGGTAATTAGCAGAAGAATAGAGCTTAGATAAACAATTTTGATACCAGTCACAAAACTTGTTTACTCTAAGACTCAGAAGGAAATCTATTAAAAAACCTTCATTTAGATGAAGAAAATAGTTATACACAGAATAGAGAAAGAAATCATTCACATAGAGATATTGAATGTTAAAACAAAGGAACCAGACAGAGCATACAATCAAAAGGCAAATGGATCAAACATACAGAAAGTTTATCGATATGCATTACCATATGCTGATACATATAAAAACTAAATTATTTGTTGTTGAAATACATAGTAAAAAGTTAAAATGTACAATAAAGGTAAAACACAATAAAGGATATTGACAAGCCGTCAAAGTAAAAGTGTATCAGATGAAACAGTATCAGTAAAAGTGTATCAGATTGAAAAATCAAAGTGAAAAAAGATGAAATCGGAATAGAAATGGTACATTTTACAAAAATTTCTTGTTTTAGTCATAATTTTGAAGAAACTATTGTGGCCAATCCAAGATGAATTGTGAGAAACCGGAGGAGGTTTGTGTTTCTAGGAGGCCAATCAACAAAAACCCATCTCACTTGTTGCAAAGCTATTACAACAAGAGAGATAAATGCATATCTTTAGAGCCTATTTTTTAGACTATGCAAAGTCCTGCTTTTGACATCTTTTTACAAAGCATAGTGTGAATTGCTAAAGCTAAAATTTGTGAAACTAAAAGAGGTTTATATCAATAACATATTTATATACAATAAACTCTTTCATGTTTTACATTTCTATCTCAGATTTATATATACAAAGATATCACTAGACCCTAATGTTGCATAATTTTTGGGGGAAAAATGCACAAAGAAAGGTGACAGTTAGTGACTTGGAAGTCTCATCATCAATTAAGAGTTGCTATCAAATTCAAATTTCTCTTCTTTTGCACCATCAATCCATAAATATAGTGCCAAATAGATTCATTAGTTTTAAGTGTCCTTTATTTAAGTTCTATTAATATAAAATAGTTTGAAATATTTGTAAAACCAATCTTGATATTTTTTCAAGATATTTAAGTTTAAAAATTGTATAGATACTTCTTCATTTGAAGTATTTGAGAGTGGATTCTTAGAAATTTATATAAACTTCTTGGTCAAAATACTTAAAGCCATTGGAGCATTGACTAAGCCAGCAAGCTGGATTGATGAACAAAGACTAGATATTTCAAAGAATTTATGTGTTGAGTGAAGTGCAGACAAGTATTTTCTCACGTTGTTGTTATCCTTCTTAAAGTTTTTCCATAATGTATATATGAATCTGAATGCTATAACTAGAGTATTATCTCAGAATTTGTTTAATCAGACTTTGTTTCAATAGTTAGGAAAATACATGTTTTCTACTGATATCTAAGTTATGGAATTCTTAATTCCTCCATAGTTTAGGTTGTTTCTTTATAATCTATAGCAAAGGATTCTTAATTTCCCTTTGTTTTTTTAGTACCCTTGGTTCCTCATTTCAATCCTGGTTTGCGAATTCTTAATTTATCTCTTAGCCTGGTTAAAACCTTTTCACCCCTCTGGCCCAAAGACCTACACTCTACATTGCTATCTTGTCATTTGAAAATTCCCTTTTGTGAGTTGATATAGTCCTGCTACCCTTCTATTCACTCCATAGCCCAATGGTCTAGAGACACCATTCTATCAATCTGTTTAAAGAATCCCACCATCCAACCTTCAATACAAATCAAAAAATCCCTAAACATTCAGAACTAGCTTAAAATCCCAGCAAACAAAGCTAAAACTATAGAGAGAGCCCTCTCTAAGCTTAGGTTGGCTAGAGCCTATGCCCAAAATTTGGTTTGTGGTTACCTGGGTGATTTCTTTCTTTAACCTTGAGAAAAGACTAAGTGATAACAAGTACAACCCCCTTATTATATTGTTGTGCCCATGTAGTCCCCATATTGTTATTATTGTGCCCCATAGAAGCCCAATATTGTCATTATTGTGCCCTTTACATTATTATTGTTATGTTGGCTCTAATTATGTTATGACCCCTTAGACTCCTATGTATAGAAAGGAGGTCTTGTCATTTGTATCATCCAAGAATTGATCATTTGTGTAATGTAAAGGAAGTTGCCCCCTCGAAGAGGCTGAATTCTAAGGCATTTATCTATCTTTTCTATCTTTTTGTGAGCTGGTTTCATAACACCCTACCAATATGAACTCAATACAACTTCCCAATTTAAAAAACCCCTACTTTCACTAGATATTCTAGGTATCTATTATTTTATTAACATTTTTTATACCCCTTTATTTTCTCTCATTAACTTTAAGCTCCATCTTTTATATTTTCCAATATGAAAACCATTTACCCCCTATATATTCCCCAATATATTATGTCATTTTTTCTTCAATATATATCCCTCAATATGAAACCACGTGGTATGATATTTCTCCCCTAGTGAAGCCCCCCTAATTGCATTGTGGATATTCTAAGGAGATGAATTCTTCATAATTAAAACATATAATCCAACAAATATATAAATGTCCCATAACTTCATGTAAGATCATATGGAAGTAATATATATTTATTTCAAGTTACCATGGAAACATCTCTAAAGGTATGAATTCCTTGGAATTAAAATACATAATCCAACAAACATAGAAATGACTCATAACTTCATGTAAGATCATATGGAAGTCAAAATATTTATTTCAAGTTACCATGCAAACATCTCTAAAGAGATGAATTCTTCTTAATTAAAACATATAATCCAACAAACATACAAATGAATCATAACTTCATGTATGATAATATGGAAGTCAAAATATGTATTTCAAGTTACCATCCAAACATCATTTACATAAAATGTCTTAGATATTTATTCAAAATCATCCATAGCTTTTGGCACACCATCAGAATCTAATCTTCAAATGAATGAATAGATGCAGATGAAGAAGACCCATATTACTCTCTTTCATCAAGTAGAGCCCCATCTAAGTCAACATGCATGCCCACCATTTCAGGTTTCAAAAGTCTTCTAGATCTATGACTAGGTTCAGCAGACTCCCATCTTAGCACTGTTTCTTCTAGTAGAAACTTCTTCAAAATATCTATGCTCTTGAAGTGAAGAGTTACACTCTTCATTAAATTGAAGTCATATATAAGTATGTCAACATCCTCCAATTTTAAGAGGTCTATGTGATGATGATTTATATTTGTACCCTTCATTTTTCTCTTCCAGCCAATTTTTTTTATCAACTACCATCTCTGATTTGTACACACCATTGAATGGGTGGGTATTTGTGGCATACCAATGTACTTCAACCTCTGTAATAGCTTCATTTTCTTTAATGACCTTCATAACCTTCACAACCTAGAATGGATAACCAAGTGGATCTCCATCCGCTAATATTTCCATCATGCAACCTGTTGTAGCGGCAACAACCACCCTCCGAAATGTTGTCTCGCATGAAAAATTCAAAGCCTACCATGGATCCTATGATCGATCATTCCTTGGTCCCTTACTGGTAGGCTGATGACCTCAAGCCCCCCCTCGTTGATCTCAAGAGTTTTTCAAATTCTCATTTTTATGCAGTATGTTTCATCTTTGGGCACCAACATTATTGTTTTTCATGCAAAGGGAATGTTGTTCTGCTTCAAGGGGAAATCTTGTGCGTATGGGTTGTTCTCATTATATAGACATGTTTCACACTCACTTGACGCACTCTTGTCACAAAGGTTGTTGCATCAAGCAGAGTATGTATTTTATGTTCTCAATGGTCTATGTTGTATCCCTAAGTGTTCGTGTGTGATCATAGTCAAGTTCTATCATTGTTTACATCAATTGCATTGATCTCACACTTAGCCAGCTTCTTGAGCAACCTAGCCTCATCCATCTTTCCAGACCTGAACACTTTGATTCTACAACCCTGAATATTTTTCCCTTGCCTACTGGGGCTGTGCAATGCATAAAGATCAGAGCCTCCCTTGGCATCCATAACTGCGCAGTGGTTTCCTCTAGTTTCCTTCCCCATCTAGAACCCATTATCTTTAGAAACTACATAGTGTTGTCCCTAAGCTACCCATTTTGACCTACAACCTAAAACTGCACAGATGTGGCCTCCTAGGACCCCATCCCAAAATAGTTCCTTACATCTAGAAACAATGCAATATTTTCTCACAGTTTCCCAATCTATCCTCAATTAAAAATATCTGTGGAGGTTTCCTCCAGGACCCCATTTCGCAGTAGGGTCTTGGATCTCAAAACTATGCAGTCTTGTCTAAGCTATCCAATTTGTCTTGCATTTACAATCTACGTAGATGGGCATCTGAGGGCCTGATCCTAGTAGGAGTCACTGCTAATTGAAACTGTGCATATTTATCTCTCAGTGGCTAGAGGAAAAGATGACATGTTAGATCACTCTAACGGAATAGAGGAGAAGGACCAAGAAACCCAATGATGACAAAAGATCAGGAAGCATAAAAATCCTATCAGATGCATAATAATCTTGAGGGTAAGTATGGTAACTAAAGCACATCCCTTAGTGTAGCTTGAAGTACTCCTTATCATTGTTACATCATTATGTCTTAAATAACATACATGTTTGAAAGAACTAAAAGTCATTCCATATGTTCCCTCTATGTGTCTTCTTCCTTTTCGCTTGTTCAACCCACTGTTGTCTTTTGGCATGTTGATTGCTATATCATGCTTGTGATCTTGTTTTGACAATTTTTAAGGCTTGTCTTTGTGTGCATGAGTTACTTTCACTATGTGAACATCAGTCGTACTCACACATAAAGCTGTAAGTGATGTCACACAAGTGTCATCACCGTTGTCCCAAAGTCTATCCCAAGTATCGCACTTGTTGCTCTCACCTATAGACAGTCTCACAGGGGGTCATGCTTTGCTATGTTGTCACTATAGTTATTTTTTTCATGTTGTCGAAATATGCTGAGTGTGTGATCACAATGTCATGTGTGCACAAGTTCAGTTGCTCTCGCACTTAGCCATTTTTCCTGAAAATATGTTGACCGAACAACCCTCCTTCAACTAGACCTTGACTAAACTACACTCTGTAGTATCAACTCTCAATGACCCTAACCTTCTACCTAGAAATACCCAGAGCTTGAGGTTGCCCGTCAGGCAGCCTGCACTATGTAATCCTAGAAGTGAGCAAGCCCACTGTCTCCCAGAACTGCATAGAATTTGTCCCAAGAACCAATCCAGTGTGTGCTTTTCGTAAGATCACTCATCACGCCTCCCTGTTGTCAACCAGAAAACTTGAACTAAACTACGTCCTAGGGTTGTACTACTCCCCAAACCTACGCAGAAGTTTCCCAGCTACCTACCCTGCACTGCCTGCAGAAACTGCGTAGACATGTGAGACAGGCCTCTATTGCCTGTCACTCCATTGTCGCGAGAAATTGTATAGACCTAACTGGAAAGCCCCTTGCTGGCTTGCTCTACTCTCATACCCATTCGTAGAGTTACCCACTCTAGGCACTCTTCGGGGGGCTCGCTCATCAAGGAGTATGGGTGGATAAATGCGGATCGCTGCTGGGAGGTCCAACCACCCTAAACTTTTCTCTTCGGCCATTCTCCCGGGTGCAGAGCAGATTTGTGAATTTGTTACGGCAACGTAATATTTGTCTCATCTTTTTTATGGCGAAATTACGTATATAACAACGGAAGTCCTTCCTTCGCCTCTGAAAATTGCACAATTTTTACTAACACTCTCCATGTTGCCCCACTCTGAACTCATCCTGGAAATTGTGCAGTCGTGTTGGGAAGTGTTATAGACATATTTGGGCACTGCAACCCCAACCACATATGTCAATAAACTAAGGGCTCTTAAATCCCTAAAAGTGTTGTTTCACACCCTAAAGGATCATGGTCAACTGATTACATCATTTCCCAGAAGTTCCACCTGAAAAACCACTCAGAACTAGCCAAAACTGGACCATACAGACTACTCCATGATAAGGGTGTGAAGAATACTGGTTGTTACATTGGCCAAGTGCAATGCATACTGAAATATCCTTCTGTGGGGTGTGATGGGCGAGAGTAGACAAATGGCAGAGACAGTTTGCTAAGTGGAAACCCAAAGAATCTTCTAGAAACTTCTCATATGACACTTGCCTCTCAGAATTCGCCCAAGGATGAGTAAGAGATATTTAAATCTCCAAGTGGAACCAAGAACTATCAGTGAAATGACACTAATCAAAAACCCAGAAGCTGACTCACACCTCTACAAATATCTATAAATGGATCCAACATCGAAGAGATCCAGAGGCTGGAGTTTTGTAATTTGTAAGGAAGTGTTGTTGGTTTCTCTCTGAGGAAGACATTGTATTGTTGGGTGATCTTGCTTTTCATGAGGTGAAGAGGGCTTTCATGCTGGGAGGATGATGCTGGATCAGATAGCTGGGTTGTAATCCTCTCTTCTACTTCTACTATCAATAACATTCTTTGAGTTTTCCTCTATATAATTGTGTACTTGTAAATCTCGTTATTTGTGGATGCAATTGTATGGTTAATGTATTTCTGATTCTGCATTATTTATGGTATTATAGATCTCTATGTTTTGATGGTGTTTTGTTGCTTTGCCTCTACAGGTATTCTCTAAAGCGGGACAAGTAGGAAATGAGTGGAAAGCTCTATCAAGGGATAGAGGAAACAAGAAAGGAGCCAAGTGAAAAATTTAGGTTGGTGCTCTCTGCTTCTCTCTTATCTATCATACATAAAGGAAATCACAAGTTACTTTGAATTGTTTGTTTCTAAGATAGCTATCCATCTTAGTGGGACTAGTAGATCAAAAAGACACTAGTTTTCCTGGAAACAAAATGGCGACTCTGCTGGGGAATGAATAGTTTTTTTGTTTATTACTGTTGTTTAATTTATAAACTATAGATGGAGCCTAAAGTTAAGCCAACTAGCCTTCGAACTACTCTTGCTATGCAAGTTCAAAGTAGATCAATGTTGCTTCAGTTAATATCCAGGTTGGTTTATGAAATGAACATGTGACTTGCAAAAATCCTAAGTGCCCTTGTGGTAGCTCAATAACCTCATAAGATCATACCCCTATACTTTGTTGTTACTGTCTATCATAGCTCAGCCTAAATCACCGAACTTAGCTGCAAATTGTGAGTGAAAACCAAGCTCAGTTTCATTCCCTGGTCCATCGCACTATCTCTAACTGGTAGTCTTGATGCATCGCACCTCTTGTGTGTTGTAGGTGAGATGCATCCATGTTTCCCTTAAGGACAGGTGTGATGACTGAATGATACTGTTTCCTTCTCTGGAATTTGGTTTTTTATTCATTGTTTTCAACTCTATTTAGTAGTTTTGATACTTATGATCAGTATATCATTGTTGAAGCCTTCTTCCTTTACATTATTTAGCCTCCATTGATCAGGAATTGTGAATTTTTTTTAATGTATTTTTCATCATTTACAGTCCTCCTCTGCAAAGAGTAGCTTAATCAAACTGTCATCTTTTGATTCGAAAGTGTCGTAACTGTCATTGTGAGTCGAAAAGAAGAGTGTCGTAAAGTTTTCCTCTTCTAGATAGTCGATTGTACTTTTGCCATTATATTTTATTTGAATTGTCAGTATTTAAAGTGTTGAAAGCAATTTACCATTCGAAATTGAAAGTGTCATCTTAGTCTTCCTTTCATTTTGAAAAGAAATTGTCGAAGTGTCTCTTTGAAGAAAATAGTTCAGATCTGTACCTAGTTTTCTTTTTTGGCATTCTCAAATTAAGGAAATGGAAAAACAAATACATGCATGTGCATTTTCATTTAGACTGCATGCAGAAAATGATTTAGAAAAAGTGCATTTAGTGTGTGCTCTCTGCTCTCTGTGGAAAGAATCGTACTTTTCTTTCCTTAGTAGTTAGGATTATCATTGCTAAAAGAAAACAAACGACTGCTTATTATTTTAGATTGCATATTTAGAAATTTTACATCTACATCACACGGTGAACCTTGAAAGGAAAACTTCTTAATGTAGGTTTTAACCCTATACAAAAATTACCTGCATACGAATTCTAAATCACAGGAAAAATAAAAATGTGATAGCATAACATATAAAACACATATACACAGAGATTTCCCACTGGATCCCAAAACCGGGACTACCGGCTTGATTTTTCATTATATTCCTTTCAATGTTACAATACATATTTATACATGCCAAAGCATCCAATACCATGGACCGAAAAACCATCACATCCAATACCATGGACCAAAAAACCATCGCATCCAATACCATGGACTGAAAAACCACCGCGTCAAAAAAACATGTGTGAAAATCATGCACAAAACCATAGGTGGTTCCGCCCAACCTAAGATAGGGTCCAAAACCCAAATTTTTCGGGGCGCTGCCCCGGACCCCATAAAGTGGGGTTACGGGCACCCCTCAAACCCCCTGTTAACTATGTGGAAAGAATATAACACAACCCAACAATCTCCCACTTGTTGCTTTCTTTCCACATGGGGCCACAGGAGAGCTTAGTCATTTTTCCAGCCCTGAAACGCCCATTGTTTCTCTACACCAAGAGAACTTCTCAGAGCTCACAGATTTTGTCAATACATCTGCAGTATTCTTCAAAGTTTCCACCTTTACCAGCAACACCTTTTGTCTTCTATCATATCCCTCACAAAGTGATACTAAACATCAATGTGCTTTGTCTTTGAATGATATGCAGGGTTCTTTGCTGAGAAAATTGCACTTTGGCTATCACAATCTATCCTTATAGCTTCCTGTACTAACCCCATACTTGAACATGATCTCTACAACCAAATTTCTTCCTTGCTTGCATGAGTGGCTGCCATGTATTCTGCCTCTGTAGTTGATAGTGCCACTATAGATTGTTTCTTACTCATTGAACTAACTGCACCTCCAAATAGGTTAAACATATACCCACTTGTAGATCTTCTCTCATCCAGATCTCCAGCCCAGTCTACATCAACAAAGCCACGAATATCCAACACTCTATCCAATCCTGGTCTTCCTTGATAGCACAAACCATAATCACTAGTGCCATGCAAAATACTTGAAAACCTGCTTCCCTGCTGTCCAATGCTCCTTTCCTGGTTTTGACATAAACTCGCTCAATACTCCCACTGCATGTGAAATGTCTGGTCTAGTATAGACCATTGCATATATTAGGCTACCGACTACACTTGCATATGGAACACAAGACATATCCTCTTCCTCTTCTTGTGTCTTCGGACACTGTTCAACAAATAACTTTACACCTACAGGAGTAGGAACCTTCACTGGTTTACTATCATGCATATTAAACCTCTGTAATATTGTCTCGACATACTTCCTCTGGTTTAACTAGAGCTTCCTCTTTTCTCGATCTCTTTTAATTTCCATGCCCAAAATATAGTTTGCAGCACCAAGATCTTTCATGTAGAATTTGGAGGACAATTGGGTCTTCAAATCTTGGACAATTTCTTTGTCATTTCCAACCAGCAACATATCATCCACATACAAGACCAGATAAATAACACGGTCACCAATTAATTTAAAATACACACAGTGATCTGCTTGACTTTTGGTGAAGCCAAGTCCCCGTATAAATGTATCAAATTTCTGATACCACATCCTTGGTGACTATTTTAACCCTACAGAGACTTCTTTAACTTGCATACCAGTTCTTTCTTACCCTTCACTGCAAAGCTTTCAGGTTGCTTCATGTAGATCTCCTCTTCTAGATTCCCGTGAAGAAATGTTGTCTTCACATCCATCTTTTCTACCTCAAAATCAAAAGCAGCAACAACAGATAAAAGTAACCTAATAGAAGTTACCTTGGCAACAGGAGAAAAAATATCACCAAAATAAATTCCTTGCACCAAAAACCTTTTGCTACCAACTGAGCTTTGTATTTCTCCACCTTTCCTTCTGCATTTGTCTTCTTCTTGAACACTCATTTGCTGCCAATGGGTTTCCTTCCAGCTGACAACTCCACCAGATCCCAAGCCTCATTTTTGTGCAAAGATGTCATTTCATCAACCATGGCCTCTTTCCAAAGCTTTCCATCCTCTGAATCCACTGCTTCCTTCACAGTTCTGGGATCATCATCAGTAATAGATAAAGCAAAATTTTAATATAAAGCAGATGGACTATACCTTTCTGGCTGCCTTCTTTCTCGAACTGATCTTCTTACACCTGGAGTTTATGGCTCTTCATCTTCTGATTCCTCCTCTGCTGTAGAGTCTGATTCTTCCTCCTTTATCTCAAACTCTATCTTCTCAGGTTCCTTTGGTTGGACTTCGTGTTTAATAACATCTTTCACCTCTCTAAACACCACATCTTGACTGTACACAACCTTCCTTGTTGCTGGGTTCTAAAGCTTATAACCCTTTAAACCCTCCTTATACCCAATAAATATGCACTTTTCAGATTTACTATCCATCTTGGTTCATTTCTCCTTTGGAACATGTACATATGCATCACATCCAAATACCCTCAGATGTGAAAGAGAGGGTTTCTTACCAATCCATATCTCTTGTGGAGTTTTATCCTCCACCACTGATGAAGGTGATCCGTTGACCAGGTAACATGTTGTATCCACCACCTCTACCCAGAACTTGTCCTAACCCGACACCATTGAGCATGCTTCTTGCCCTTTCCATCAACGTCTTGTTCATTCTTTTTGCAACTCCATTTTGCTGAGGTGTATATGGATTAATATTCTGCCATGCTATACCACACTTCTTACAGAATTCTTCAAATTCCTTACTGTAAAACTCTCCACCATTGTCTGTCCTCATCACCTTTATCTTCTTCTCTGTCTGATTTTCCACCAGAGCCTTAAATTCTTTAAACCTGTCAAAGACTTCAGATTTCTTCTTAAGGAAATATATCCATGTATTCCTTGAGAAGTCATCTATAAATGATACATAGTACATAGACATACCCAGTGATGGAACCTTCACAGGTCCAAACACATCATTGTGCACAAGCTCTAATATCTATTTTGCCCTCTTACCACTAAAGGGGAAACTCACCCGATTCTACTTCCCACATACACAATTTTCACAGAAATTAAAATCCAGAGAGCTATTACTCATACCTTCTACCATAACTTTACCATGAAGTATTCGAAGGCCCTTCTCTCCAATATGTCCAAGCCTTTGATGCCACAACATGGTCTTCTCACCAGAGACCACTAGGTTTTTTGCTCCACTTTCAGGAACCACAGAACTATTGCACCCATCAACAACAGTGCTACCTTGCAACTTGTACAGAGTTCTAGTCCAAACTCCACGCATCAATACCAATGCTCCTCAAACCATCTTGTTGGAATCCTTCTCGAACACTATTTTTACACCTACATTATTCAACTTGCTTACAAAAATTAGATTTCTCGCTAATGCAAGAATATGCAGAACACCCGTAAGTGTTCTAACCTTTCCACCTTGCAACTTAAACTTTACTTTTCCGCAGCCAACGATTCTAGCCTTCCTATAATCCCTTAAGAAGACATCACCACCATCGTATTTATGATACTCGCAGAAACACTCTCTATGGGGAGTGAAGTGAAAGGATGCACCTAAGTCAATCAACCATGCCTCATGATCTACATGTGTATTTTAAGAAGCCAATTACACATCCCTGCCTTCATCTGAGGTGGTTTTTGCCTCTACAGAAGGTGCATCATCAGATCCCTTTCCTTTATCAAGAGATTTAGATTTACAATCCCTTTTGTAGTGCCCTTCCTTTCCACATTTCCAGCACACCACCTTTACAAGTTTTCCTGGAGATTTAGATCTCCCTCTAATTTAGATCTCCCACTCGATGATTTATTTTTGCTCCTATTTTGGGACTGTCCTCGTACAGATAAGGCATCACCATTCTGGCTCTCCACATTTTTCCAACCCATCTCCTCCATCAGCAAGGATGATACTATTTCATCAAACTGTAATGCAGTTGCATTGCTACCTATTGCAATAACCAAACTATCCCACAAATCTGGTAGAGAACATAACAAACTGTTGCACTTATCTTCATCTGAAATTTTAATATCAATAGATGCTAACTGACTTACCACAGTATTAAATTCATTTAGATGCTCTGTCACCAAGTCTCCATCTTTCATCTTCAGGTTATACATCTTTTTCCGCAGGAACAGTTTATTCACCAGAGACTTAGATTCGTACAAAGTCTGTAACTTGTCGCACAAATCCTTCATCGCAGCTTCCCCTGATACATTCAGCAATACTGAATCTGAGACACACAATCGTATTGTGCTCTTTGCCTTCTGATTCAACTTCTTCCATTCTTCATCGGACACTCCCGTTGGTTTAGTACCCGGATCTACCATGATCCACTAACCATTATCAACCAATAGATCCTCCATCTTGAGTTTCCGCAACTCAAAACTCTGACCATTAAATTTCTCGATCTCTATCTTTCCACTGCTCGCCATCTTCTTTCACCACCAGAATCGATCTCACAGATCTCCCACTGAGCAAGTTCTACCACAGGCCCGAGCGAAACCCCTCAGCAACAAAGGTGTTCCCTTGAAGCCAAAACAGCTCTGATACCAAATGTAGGTTTTAACCCTATATAGAAATTACCTGCATACGAATTATAAAACAAAAAAAATAAACAATGAGAGAGAATAACACATAAAACACATATACACAAAGATTTTCCCCTGGATCCCAAAACCAGGACTACCAACTTGATTTTTCATTATTTCTTTCAATGTTACAATGCATATTTCTACATGTCGAAGCATCCAATACCATGGACCAAAAACCATCGCGTCCAAAACCATGGACCGAAAACCACAGGTAGGTTTTCCCAACCTAATATAGGGTCCAAAAATAATTTTCACGGGGTGTTGCCCCGGACCCCGTAGAGGGGCAATACCGCCCCCTCCTTAAACCCCCTGGATGGGGGGGCGGGCCTCTGCCCCCTCCTGTGATGCCCCTGCTGCGCAATTAACACAATGAATGGGGGGCTCTGCCCCCCCCTCTAACTCCTCGGTTCACTATGTAGGTTAGTCTTGGAATGAATATAACATAACCCAACATATAGCCTATTTCCAAGGCTAGGAGCTTGTCAGGAACATATAGGAGAAACACATGTGGGTGTGGAAGGCTGCCGAAAACTTGAACATAAGTAAATGACTCACTCCAATCCATCTTCTAATTGATAAGAGGTCATTATTGGATTTTTTTTTTTTATATTCTAGGGCATTTCTCATTAAAAACAAGCTAGTGGATCAAAAGCATAATGCCATGGAAAATTTTGTAGAAAAGGGCCGATCTTTTGACTCCCAGAGAATACTATGATAGATTTGGATGGGAATAGGGTCCTTTATGGTCCATTTCCATCTGATGGATGGGAAATCAGAAGTGAAGCAAATAGAATCCATTATGTAGGCACTCATGTAAAATGGGGAAATAATATTTTTCAAAAAATGTGTTTCTTCCTATATTCTAGGGTTTGGGTAGTTAAATTTTTAGAGATAATAGTTCCCCAGTCCATAACATAACTATCAGAGGCTGCATCAATTAGGGGTACCCATTGGCCTGAAAAATTATGGGTATTAGCATAACAAAATAATCTACACGTCATGGTGGAAACATAACAGATGGGTCTAGAAATAGAAGCTATAGAGTACATTCTCTCTTCCTCTCACTTATGCTTGCTAAAATCTCTTATCCATCCTTTGATGACCTTAGATTGGTCCTGATTTTCCTTCATGAATTTCTCAATGAATTCCTTATCATATTTCTTTTGAGGTGGTGGTAGATAGTACATTTGAGACAGATCTTTGTTGGTGAAAGAGTCGATGATCGTGTTCCTCTTGGTCATAAAGTTCCTATCTGCAATGTTTAGATGGTCGAAAACCCATCTAATCATATCCATGTAAGGAAAGATGTTCGGCCAAGAAACAATTTTGTGGAGGAATGAATTGACCACATTGTTGTATTTAGTATCAGAAACCGTGAGTGAATCTTCAGTTGTGAATATTCATTCTATGACACTTGGCCCTTTTTCTTTGAAAAGCTTAAACATCGCCTCCCAGGTAGAGGTTCCAGCATCTAGGGTACATGCGGTATTAGAGAATAGTTCAGGAATTTTGCGACTGCAGGTGGAGGATAAACTGGTTGTTGTTGAACAACAGGTTTCCTTCTAGGTTGGTCGAGACATTTCTGCTGAATTTTGTTTATTGGGACTGGGCCTGCCAAGAGAAACACAAGAGTTAGAAGAAACTTACAATCAGAGTGAATAACTTGAGAAAATAACTGATTACACAGGAATCCAAGACTTTTAAGAGTGAAATATTAGGAAATTATTAGCAATAATGAGGACTTTTAGCATATCTAAAACCATAAATTCACTACATTTCACCATTTTTTGATAAAAAGGTGGATTCACATAGGCTATGTTTCACATCAACATATTGGAGAAATTTATCGGCGAAATTACATGGTTGCTTCATTAAAATCAACTATATTGTTTATATTTGATTATCTTATATTGCACAAAGTCTTAAAGTTATAGGCAGGAAGAGTTATTGGAGGGTCCCCATTATTTATTAGTCTTATTATTAACTATAACGAGGGGATTTTTGAGTAGTACAACAACTTCCAACAATTAGTGACTAACTCAGAAAACCAGTTATCTTTGTACTGAAATGACTTAGATAAAAGGTAAAAATTAGATTCTTTATAAGAGTCAATTCCCTCGATGATCTAGTAATGGTTGTTGTAGCCTTGCTTGAATTCAATAAATCTATTCATAAAATCTTGTTAAAACAAATATTACCAAAAAGAAACTTTATAAATAGAACCCATATAAATTTTCAGAGAGTCTTGTAATCAACAGAGTTAAAGATAGAGTATCAGTAAAACCAAGTTGATGATACTATAGTTTTGACTTTAATACCTTTATCATTTCCTTTACTATTTGTAGGCATCCATAGCCTCATCATGGATAATCCATAATCTAGTTTAGATGTCGCGATCACACTACACTGATTATGAACTTACAGTTCAACTTTCTGACTTTTTGAACTACTGGGGAAGTGAGATTAAAACACCCTTAAAGGAATGGATGTCATGCATACCCTAAGGAATTTAATTACATTTTGAGTAACAATTTAAATTTGGAATCTCAAATTCCGTAGGCAGAGCCACTGCTGCCAGTAGGCATCTATAGCGTTGACAAGGACATCCCATTCACTAATTTTACTTGAGCGCTTTTATCCCAATAAAGCAATTACATAAAAATTTCCCATGAATAATTATTTGTATTCATTACTAGAATAGTGTAGCCGATGGCGAAGTAAATCTAAATCTCTTTAAGGGATGGAATGGTGTGAAAAGCCTAAAAACTCACCAACTTCATAATGATTATGCTCTTTTGTGAAAATAATTTTATTAACATTATCAAGGAATATCTTAACAGATATAGTGAAGAAACAAGAAAGGTTTCTATAATGCCAATGGAAATGATCGAGAATTTTGAATAGAAAATTCAGGTGATACTACAACAAACCAATCAGATCATGAAGTTATAGATAACTAACATCTGTTTTCATATTTCCTTGAAACAATTTTTAGATAGAATTATTAATATTTATGGTTGTGGAATAAATCAAACAAACCAAAAGAAAATCATAAAAGAGCACATTGAAAAATGTAAGGAAAAAACATATTTACAGAGAAATAAAATCCCAAATGGGAGTCAAGAAAAATACTTCTTTAAAAGTTGGCATTGACTAGAAGATATCCAAATCAACCTTCCAAATTTTGTAGATGAAACATATTGGGACCAATATTTTGTATAACAATGAATGGTCCTATCCACAACCTTTGAAATTTGGAATGTTCCCCTTTCTCCTCACGGGATTGATCCCATTTTAAAACGAAGCCTCCTACTTTATTTTTTTTAGAAGAATATTTGTTACAAACCAAAATTTGGCAAGCTCCTCATGTTGATGCAATTTATGTTTAGACTATTTTCTTACTTCTTCTAAATTTAATAAAGCATCTATTTTGTTCTACATGGTAGTAGACTTGACTTCTTGGACCTTTTGTGACAATGTCATAGAAGGAAGAAATATATTACACAGCAAGATGGCTTCACTTCCATAAACAAGGAAGAAATAGGAGTTACCAATGCCAACTTTAGGGGTGACCCTATCAGCCCAAAATTCATCGAAAAGGGTAGTATGCCAATTCGTATGGTGCTCAAAAACAATTATTTTTAGTATTTTAATTAAATTCTTCTTTGATGACTCAACAAGACCATTCCCCTTGGGCTAATAGTTTGTTGAGTATTTAATCTTAATTCCTTTATCAAAAGCATACAAATCCAATTCCTAAGAGGCAAAGTACGAGGCATTGTCAAACACTATTGATTCTGGAACTCCAAAATGAATAACCATGTGACAATCAAGAAAAGTTTTACTTATTTGGTATTTACTATGCATAAGGGTATTGCCTCCACCCATCTGTTGAAATAATCGATAGTTGTAAAAATGTATTTGTGTTGTTTGGAGGATGGAGGGTTTACGAGACCAATAATGCTAAGGACCCACTATTGAAAATGAGCTTCGATACTAATGGGATGAAGTGAAAAATCTGGTTTTGTAGCCCTACCAACATTCTTTTGGCAAGCTTCAAATTTTCATACTAGGGCATGAACATATTTTAATAGTGTAGGCCAGTAATAAATATCCCTTATCACTTTGTGAGCGGTGGTTTCTTTGCCAAAATGACCACTAGTAGGACTGGAATGGACTCTGTGAAGGACATATTAGGCATCATCTTGTTCCAAACAACGAAGTAACACACCATCATATTTTTTTTGAAACAAAACATTATTAATCAATTGATAAGGAGTAGATTTGTACCTTAATACTCTTTTCTTATTTTCTAGAACATGTGATGGTGACGTATCATTTTGAAAATAAAACTTGATGTCAATATACCAAGAATTAGGAATACAACAAGTTTCATTTTGCAGCAAAGAAATTCCATCATCAGAATAAGAATATTGATTATAAGGGTTTACAAACTCAACAACAAGCTTACATATACCTTGGAATTTCACTATTTGGGTTGGTTTAATCTCTAAGTTATATTTATGGAGGGTTTTCATCCAATGGGATATTTCTCTCCCAACTCTTTTTTCACAAGTAAATTCCTCACCGCTACATAAAGAACTTTTACCTTAGCTTTGGATTTAAGCAAATAAGATGTGAAATGTTTTATAACCTTAAAAACTACAAAGCCTTGCTTATCCACTATTGCATAATTAAGTTCATATCCCTTGAAAGAGGAACTCACGAATGCAATGCGAATTTCTATATCATAATCTATTTCTCGTGTGAATACAAAAACATATGCATAATCAGAAGCAAAAATGTATAACATAAAAACTTTAGAAAAGTCGTTGCTCATTAGGATTGCAATTTCTGAAATAACTTGTCTTATGGTAGAAAAAGCCTTTTTTTGTGTTAGCCCACTTGTAAACAACATTCTTCTTTACAAGATCCTGTTGGCATTATGATACAGGTGTTGTCCTTGATGGCAACTCACACAGATGATAGTTCACAGTGCAATAGGTTAACAACAAATGATTAAATATCAGACACCAGAGATTGAAGAAAGAGAGCGGTTTAAGAAGTATATGCTGGTTCACTTTGTCCAAGTAGAATATACATGTAGGTTAACAAAAAATAGATGAGCTCATACATATACACGCACTATCATAGATGGAAAAGCGTGTATGGGATGGAAAATCAAGGTTGTGGTCCAAGGTATTTGGCCGAAGGTATTTGGTCCGAGATATTGGTCCAAGGTATGGTCCTAAGTGGTTTTGGTCCAAGGTATTGAGAAAGGCCTAAAACTATATAAGGATGAGAATATCAAAGGGATAAGTGTGCAAGTATTGAATATCTTATGAAGTGTTAGATCAAATATGCAGGTTATCAATTTTTGATACTTTGCTTGATTTGAACTAAGGATGCACCTATGTGGTTGATGATGGATGATGGATCATGATCATAAGGCATGAAATGAATTATCATTATGTAGTTTGATCATGGATAGTCTAGATTTGAATACTAACACATGTTTTATTCTGTAAATGTTATGATCTAGGTATCACTGAATTCTGGAATAGTTGTGAAGTTTTAAGTTAGTATTTGCAGATATGTATGCTAGTTCGCTTTGGTAAAAGAGTGTATAAAAGATGGTTCAACACACCGAAGTAGCGTATACATTATGGAATATGATGTTTGAAGTTGCAGTTGGTTCTGGTGTTGATGGAGAGTTCTGGGTTATGCTTTTTTTTTTTGTGACTGTACTTTGGTGACATTGTTCTGAATGTTTAGATTGATTGATTGTGATTTGCTTCAGTGATGATGGGTTGTCAATGATTGATTGATTCAGTTTTGGTTGATTCAGAGAGTGATGATTGAGTTTTAGTGATTAGCTGATGCATATGTACCTGATGGTTGTATTGCAGTTATGATTTTGAGCTTCAATGTTGTTGATGGGTCCAATATGAAAATTGGATGAAACGTGGCCTTCAAATTGTGGTGTTGTGGTCCAGGAGTATCCAGTCTGAAAATTCATGAAACATGGTCCCTGGAGTAAGAGAAAAGGTCATAGCCTTCTGTAGGCTGGCGCCTACATACTGGTAAACATATTGGCCAATACAAGATCCAGGGGGTTGGATCTCCCTTTGTTATGCTTCTTAACCTGCAAAGTAATACCGAACAGAGAATATGCGAAGAAAGATACCCAGAATACAGAATATGCGAAGAAAATGTACCCAGAACACAGAATAGTAATGATTTTATTACTCAGAGAGAAATGTTCACAGGCCTCTTCGAGGGGGCAACCTCCAATAGAGCAGAGCTCGATTACAAGACAAGACACGATACTCCTCGCAGGGAGTCTCTATCCTTTATATATGACTCATACATGCAATACCACGGGTCAATACCGTGGGTTTTATTAATACCATCTATCTAATACTACC
>APFE031027055.1:0-20764 GCA_000404065.3 Pinus taeda | reverse complement strand
TATGGGGCACAGTAATAACAATATGGGGGAAATAGGGGCACAAAAATATTAATAAGGGGTATAACTACAATAGTAATGGGGTAATCACTAGTATTATAGGGACCCAACAGGGATGGAAATCAAGGTTTTGGTCCAAGGTATTGGTCTGAGGTATTTGCCCAAAGTATTTGGTCTGAGGTATTGGTACAAGGTATTTGGTCCAAGGTATTGGTCCTAAGTGGTTTTGGTCCAAGGTATTGAGAAAGGCCTAAAAATATATAAGGAGGAGAAGATCAAGGGATAAGTATGCAAGTATTTAATATCTTATGAAGTGTTAGATCAAATATGTAGGTTATGGGTTTTTGATGCTTTGCTTGATCTAAACTAAGGATGCACCTATGTGTTTGATGATGGATGATGGATCAGGATTGTAAGGCCTTAAATGAATTATCATTATGTGGTTTGATCATGGATATTCTATATTTGAATACTGACGCATGTTTTATTCTATAAATGTTATGATTTGGGTATCACTGAATTCTGGAATAGTTGTGAAGTTTTAAGTTAGTATTTGCAGATCTGTACGCTAGTTCGCTTTGGTAAAAGCATGTATACACGTTGGTTTGACACATTGAAGTAGAATATACATTATGAAATATGATGTTTGAAGTTGTAGTTGGTTATGGTTGTTGATGCAGAGTTCTAGGTTATGCTTTGTGTTCTAGTGACTGTATTCTGGTGACATTTTTCTGAATGTTCAAATTGATTGATTGTGATTTGCTTCAGTGATGATCAGTTGTCAGTGATTGATTGATTCAGTTTTGGTTGATTCAGAGAGGGATGATTGAGTTTTAGTGATTTGTTGATGCAGATGTATTTGATGGTTGTATTGATGTTATGATTTTGAGTTTCAATGTTGTTGATGGGTCCAGTATGAAAATTGGATGAAACATGGACTTCAGGTTGTGGTGTTTTGTTCCAGGAGTATCCAATCTGAAAATTCATGAAACGTGGTTCTATAGGCCGACGTATACGTACTGGTAAACATATCAACCAGTATAAGATCGAGGGGGTTGTAGCTCCCATCCAAAAGCACCTGGAAAATGAGTGAAGGTTAGAGCCTTCTGTAGGTTGGCGCCTACGTACTAGTAAATGGATCAGCTAGTATAAGAGCGAGGGGGTTGGAGCTCCCTTCCAGTAGCAGCTGGAAAACGAGTGAAGGTTGGAGCCTTCTATAGGTTGGTTCCTATGTACTAGTAAACATATCTGCTAGTACAAGAGCTAGGGGGGTTGTAGCTCCCTTCCAGTAGAAGCTGGAGAAAGAGAGAAGGTTGCAGCCTTCTGCAGGTGGATGCTTGCATACAGGTATGAGTTTGCACCAATACAAGATTGTAAACAATTTTTTCTTATATTAAAAGAAGACAACAATAGGTGGTTTTTGTCCCGCATTGGGTTTCCCCCTTAAATCTTGGTTTTCATGTGTGTTTCTTATGTGTGATGGTTTGTTTTGTTAGTACTACACATGGTTACTGTTTATATGGTTAATGAAGTAGTCATGCACTGATTAAAGATCAAGATATGATGAATTAACTGAATCATAAGTTTGTTGGATATACGTTGGTTGCCTTAAATACAGTTGCGTCTACACACGAGTTACCTTCAATGAAGTAGCATATATAAATTTGCCTATGGAAATGAAAAAGTTATAGATTTTATAATACTGATTCCCCCCCCCCCCCCCCCCTCAGTATTATTTGCAATAGATCATAGAGTGATTTAACTATATCAGAAATGCTTGGGATGAATACTCAGAAAAAATTTATTTTTTGGAAGAAACATTTGATGGCCTATTTGGAATTAGGAGGCATCAAGCCATCAATATCCTAGGTTGTTTCAGGGTCAATCATAATTCCTGCTTTTGATACAACACATCCTATGAATTTCCCTTATGTGACTACAAAATAGACTTCTAGGATTTAGTGAAATGTCAAACTTATTACAACACTCAAACATTGTTCTAAGATGAGAAAGGTGATCAGATCTCTATTTTTAATATATGGTAACATTATCTAGGTAAATGACCACATATTCATTTATTAACCTCTGAAAAGCAATATCCATTGCTCTTTGAAAACTTTTCCCTGCATTAATGGGGCCAAAGGAAATATTTATATAAGAAAAAGTTCCCCATGGAGTTCTAAAGTTTGTTTTTGACTAATCTGAGGGACCAAATATAACCTCGTTATATCTTGAGAAACTTTTCAAAAGGGAAAACATCTCAAAACTAGAAAATCATTGTAGTATCTGATCCAGGGAGGCACTTGATAGTTATCTTTATCAGCGGCCTTATTAAGGTTCCTGAAGTCAACACAAAGACGAATATATTTGTTTTTCTTTCTCTCTGGGCTAATATTTTCCCCAACTAGGTATGCTAGGTAGGGAAGATGATCTTGGCTACTAAGAGTTTGCTGAACTCATTATTGACATCTAGTTCCAAGCTGGGATGGATTTTCCTTCATTTCTCTTAAAAAGGCTTAATAGGAATTTTATTTTGTATAGTTTTGGTATAAAAAGTCTTAAGGTCCTCATATTCCTAGGAAAATATATCCTTAAATTTGTTAAATAAATGAATAAAATCTTCTCTTTCCTGGGGAGTATAGTTAACACCCAAATTTATGTCTTGAGGTTCATCCTTGGTTCCCAAATTAATTACCTCATATTACATGGTATAACTACTAGTTTGACAATTTACATTTTTCTTAAATATATCCTACAAATCATAAAACGTTTCTAGCCCAATAATAGATCATGGAATAGAATTTACCAAATCAGTTGATTCCTCCACTGACCGTTAACTTGGAATCTGCGAAAAGTCCTGAAGGTTCACCTCATGATTCATCTCATTGATTATGGTATCAAGGAAACTATTTTCCAAATGGAGGAATTCAAGAATATGTTGATCTTGATCAAGGACCCTCCAGTTAGTCACACTATTTTGTATAGATGGCCTAAACATCAATTCAACATAAACAAAAATAGGCTCAAAACCATCTGCTAGAATCAATCTAGATGCAATGTTGTCTAACACATCAAATTCCTGATTTAAATCCTTAGGTATAGAAACAATATTAAATGTAAAAAAAATTGAAATCAAGTTGCATACCTCTGCTTGCTAATTTATAAATGAGTTGAAAGGCCATGGATGACATTTTTTACCCATTTTATGATTATTTCAAAATCACCATACACTTTGAGTCATTGAATCTTGGTATCTAAAGCCTTCTTGAGTCCTTATATGAGTGCCTCATACTCTGCAATTTTATTAGTACACTCAAACTCAAGCCTACATGGAATAAAAAATGTATTTCCTCTAGGATCGAAGAGGAGACAACCTGCACCTGCACCTTCTTTAGATTTTGACCCATAAAACTACAAATATCATAATTCGTATTTATGATCAGAATTAATTTCAATAAATTTTCTATTTGTTGTTACTAACTTATTGAAAGTCACCAATTTAGATTCTTGTTCAGTATTTGTAAAAGGAAAAATATCAACAACAAAATTATCAAAGAATGAATCAATACCAAAGGAATTAATGAACACTCCTGGTTCATTAGGACCATCGAGGCCAGTTATAACATGTCACTTGTAGTCTTTTCTATGTACTCTAATCTTGTTAATTTATCCTTTTTAGGGTAAACATAGGTGTGATTTATTTGTAGACATATATCCCTTCAAAAGTTGGATCCAATCTCAACTTAAAAATAGACCATATGCTTTAGGGATATCTAAAACGACTATGTCAATGGTCTGATGAACCCTATGATTTGATGACAATCTAATATGTACATCAGTAAGCTCTCTTGCTTCCTTCACATTTTTCCTATCGAGTTGAATGATTTTAGCTTCAGAAGGTTAACTTTTGGAATTTAATTTCTTGCACATTGAAGGAGGCATGGCATTACAGGAAGACCTTAAATATATCATACAATTATGCATGTTATGATTAAATATCTCATAAGTAAGCATGAATAGAGGTGGTTTTCTTTTTTGAGTAGGAGATCTTTCAAAGTTAGCAAAGTTAGCAACTTCTTTTTCTGTTTTCTTTTTTAGGCCTTCAATGGGATTATAATATAGGTTTATGATGGTAGAATTTTTCATATGTAATAACTATTTTTTAGTTTTTTTAGCTTTATCAGCAGCAGGAGAATCTTTCTTTTCAACAAATCCTTTACTACATAGATTGTACTGGTGTTGATTGGTAGTAATTGGATCAATGTCTTTCTGAAACAAGAGGTCCAAAAAATGGCTTATAGCTAGTGGTGTCTTGTTATTTTCATTTTCACTATGCATTTCAGTCCCCTCTGCAGCAAGTTCATTAGAGGTAGCTTCATTAATGATTACTTGTATGGTTTCTAGTAATCCTTCAACAAAAAATCCCTCAGCTGGAGGAGCAAGTATTTTTGGAAAGACTTCTTATAGGTATTCCTAAAATTGGATTTGTTTAAAGAAATTTCTGCTGAATTATTTTCTAAATTAGACAGTTTATTGAGAGCCTTTTGGAGGCTTTCCAAATCAAAAGGAGAGGACTCATTTTTAGAGGTTTGTTTTGGTGTTTCTGATTTCTTACGAGAAGAATAAGTTGTATCAGTGTGTTTATTAGTATTGGGCTTGAGACTAGCAATATAATTTTCTATAACCAATGTTTCCTGTAGATTAGGCTTCTAGGCTCTCTTGACCCACATGGGAATATCATGTGGTAAAGCCTTCACACAATATGCAATAACTAAATTATGTGGAGGCATAGATTCAACAAGGATTTTATTTTTTAATGAAACAATTATAACATTGAAATCATTTACCTTCTCTTTAGCCTCCATTTTCATGTGTGATAGTTCCTCAACCAACCCCTTTGGTGGCTTATCACCTCCAAGTTTCTCTAGAAACATTGTTTCAAATTGTTACGAAGGAATAATACTTTCGGGAGGTTAAGCAAAGTACCTAGTGACCATTATCTCGAATGTATAAGGGAAAAATCTGTAAACCACATGCTCATGTTGGAAACCCTTTTGTCTAATAGCCAACATAAATGCTTATATTTGATATTTGGCTAACTGTTTGGAATTAGGGTCAAATTTGGGGAGAAACTTATGAGGATTCCTTGGCAGAGGATGATGTATGAGAGGAACAACAACATAATCTTGATCAAGCCAAGGGGCTACATGATTATTTTGTTGGTTTCCTTGATTATTTCTATCTTCAAATATCCTTCAGATTAGATGACTCAAAATATCCTTCTTCACTAGACGGGTCTCCTCAAGATGGTGAACTAGGAGGAGAGAGGGGAAAACCCAAACTTCCAAATAGAGTTGGTTAACTATTTTGACTAGTAGGTTGTTCATATGTATATTTATTGATATCTATGATTCTATCAGTTAAAATGTCATGCAATCCATCTTTAAAGGGAGTAGGTTGGGAGATATTTTGTGGATCGTGTATTTAGGGTTCTTGTAATTAAAGGTCAAGAGAAGTAACGAAGTGGTGAGACAATCTTCTATGAAAATAATAAGTTTACTCCGATCTGTCCTATGTTCGAGAAAGAATCTCACAAGATCTTTGAAGAACCTTGTTAATTTTAGCCTGAACATATGACCAAGTTTGGGAGGTAGGTCCATTGTTGGTATGTCCAAGTTGTTGCTGAGAACTAGTATAAGTATCAATAGGGGGAGGATCTGTGTGAATCCTAGTGATAATAATGACCTAACAGTTTATCGTTTATGATTGCCATTTTCCATTTACAATCAAATGGGCCCTCCTTCTCGTGCCAAATTGTTGACACAAGTTTTATGCACCCTAGTCAACAAGGGAGAAACAACCCATACCATAGCTCTTTAGATAGCCCTAACTATTTGGTGGGGTCATCCTCAATAGGTTTATAGGCTTTGTTAGCCTTTGGATACCTCCTCTTGTGAAGAAGAAGCTAGGGTAAAAACTAATCCTAACCTACATTAACTATATAAAACCTAAACTAATGTTATATTTCTAAAGCTAAGAGTTAATAAACTAAATATAATCTACAAGATAATGAATAATAAATACAATAAAACCAAGCTATTAAATTGAATAAAAGGAATATCAATTAAAGGAATTAATGTATAGGAATTAAATGATGGTTAGAAATATCAATATTTGTACGAATAATTATGGTACATTACAATAAATACCATAACATAAACATAATTGGTACAAAAGGATGAAAATATAATTATCTGCAAAAAGAATAAAAATCAAATTTCTAATATTATTTTATATATGAAATATAAATTAAAACTAAAACTAAAAAAGGTAATTGTTAATGTGAAATAAAAGAGAGACACAAGCAATTCTATTAACAATAGCATCAGCCGAGAAGAAACGCGATGGCCAGGTTTTCGGAATCCCTGAGCAATGCCGACTTGAGGCTCTCAATCGTCGGGGCAGAGGTCGAAGGGAAGCCCGGCATCTGCCTGCGCGTTAGGATATTCGACTCACGGTCTTGGATCTCGTCTGAAACGGATCGATTCCTGGCGGCAGTGCATACCCTCTCAAGCTGTCGAATCCGCACTGCCGCTGCCCTCAGAGATCAGCATTTCTTTGGATCGGTGTCGGGCCTAGTCGAGGGTCACGCTGTCTTCGACCTCTCCTCAGGGGTCTGGCCTAGATACTCCACCGACTATAGTCTGCCGCCCAAGCACTGCCTCCCCGTTGCCTATGAAGAACGTTGCCATGAGATCGAATGGGTTGCCCTCGGAGATGGTATGGCGAAGCCCTGGCTAGGGTCGAAGGCCAATCACTCATGGAGTTTGATGGATGGGGATAGTGCTGGTGGCAACATCGTTCATAGCTCGAGGAATCCTGCATGCAAGGTTGAGGGGCTGCAAGTTGCAGATCCGACCCATCTGAAAATAGTAAGGCCCAATCTTGACAGATCTGGGCTGGATCTGAGTGCCATATATTGTAGATCTGGGCTAGATCTAATCTTTTGGCACAAGATCCAGGAATACACAGCTCCCAGGCAACAGCTCGGAAGGAACAGGCAGCGGCTGAGAAGAGGATGCACAGATCCCAGCGATCTAGTCCATATCCGAGCTCAAAATCGATGCTCTCGGATTTCTCTGCTTTCGACTAAGCAGATCCGGTCCTCCTTCACCGGGGCGCAGTACTTTTCCAGAGGACCCACAGATCCCTTTGAGGCAGATCCGCGTGAGGGCAAAATTTATCTCAGGCAAAAGACTTCTTCTCTCATACGGAACCCCCGGCGTCAAGAGGCGGAAGACCCAAAAGTCTCTAGACCCAAGCCGCTCCAGAAATCTTCTAATAATTCCTCTGCCCCCTTTCAGATCCAAATAGTACAAATCTCTGGCAAAACCGTCATGCAATGGGTAAATCCAGCAGATCTGGTACAGAATCTCAAAGCTAATCTGGAGCGTAGGCTTGGGATCCCCTCAGGCGTTCAGAGACTTATTTTTCAAGGTAAGCAGCTCGAAGATTCTCTTCCTCTCTCTTCTTACAACATAAAGGGCAACAGCTCTCTAGTGTTCTCTTTACGTTTGAGAGGAGGAGCTGCAGGGCAATCCTCTTCTGCTCCGCCAAACTCCTACAAAGCTGCAGTCCGCCCTGAGATGCCAGCAACCCCGGAACCCCCCAGACCCAAGCCCTTCTTGGTTGACAAATTGGAGGAAGTTCCCTCTGTCGAGATTTCCTACCCTAATCTTGCAGATGACACCCAAAAATTTGCTGAAAGGGCCATCATCTACAGATTCAATGGACTCTGGCCGCGCTCTCAGGAGCTTTATGACTGGATTAAGGAAAACTGGACTGATCGTTGCAAAGTTTATTTTTCTGCAAAAGGTTATTTTATAGTGCTGTTTGATGACATCGAGCACTGCTACAATGCCCTGGACGAAGGAACTTGGTTCATGGGCCCAGCTGGCCTCTTCCTAACTCCATGGTTTCCAGACTTTGACCCGGCTTCAGCAGTCATCACTAAAGCCCCGGTATGGATCAGACTCCCAAATCTCCCAGTTCATCTATGGCGCACTGAAGTATATAGGCAAATCGGCAACGCCTTGGGGCGCTTATTAACAGGAGATTACGAGAGAGCGAGGCAAGGGCTCTATATATATGCCAGAGTTTGTGTGGAGCTTGATTTAAGCAAGGGACTGCCAAAATACATCAATCTCAAGATCAAGGACACTGTATGGACCCAGTACATAGAGTACGAAAACACGGCCTTCCGATGCCGCCACTGTCACCTAACAGGACACTTGCACAACTCCTGCCCATCGCTGTCAGCAAGAACGAAAAGGGGCCTCTCCGCTCATTCCAAGCCCAAGAGTTGGGCTCCCTGTCCACCGCCGCCAGCTGGAAGCTCCCGCTCCCCAAGTAGGGAAAAGAAGGAAAACGAATCAGAACCAGATCAGATGCCTCAGCCGATGGATCCGCCCCCGGACAATATGGGGCGCACCTATGTCACAGCCAGTTCTCAGAAGCGTCCCCATGAGACTTCTTCCTCCGATTCAGAGAAGGAGCCTCAGGAGACAGAGATCTCCAGTCTTCAAGTTGTCCTAGCCCATTCTCCTCATGATGGCTGGACAAAAGTAAACAAAAAGAAAGGGAAAAAACATTGTGGTGCAGGTTCTGACCCACTGGGATAACAGCCTATTAGTCAATCTTGCTTTCGTTTCTTCTGCTGCAGCTCTGAGATTGTTTCCTTCCTCCGAGACCGAGGTTGATGAGTCCATCATTTCCGGTCTGTCGGTCTCTTGCTCTTCCTAGAGTTCTGTGTTGGTATCTTTCCTCCGGGACCGAGGTTGATGCATCCATCATTTCCGGTCTGCCGGTTTTTGCTTTTCCTGATTGTACTATATTTTCCTTAATAGATTTAGTTTTTTACCGAGAAAAAAAAATGTGAAATAAAAGAGAGATAGCTGCTACAATTCAAACCTCTGATCTTTTTAACATATTCAAATTAAAATGTACCTATTCTAATGTTTAGCATCAAGAATAAATACAAGAGAAACTAACTAATGTGATCTACTACTAATACTCAGTCAAGATGTATAGGGTTACTGTAACAGTTTCATAAAAGAAACATTCATCAAATCACTTTTTTATGAAAAACTCAATAAGAATATAATTGAAATGAACATATAAATAGATAAATTACTAAAGCAATTCAATTCAATTCATATAATAAAAGTAGCATAGTCTAAAGTCTAAATTACAGGGATAAAACCACAAGAACTTAGACTAGATCTATGCCCAGGTTAGTAATAAGCCTCATGACACAAGTCATTAGAGATAATAATTATTGAATAAAAACAAAAAAGAATTGAACTAATATAATATAGAAAAAATATGTGATGAATTGTTAACTGTTTTCAAAATAAAACCATACAAACAGTAATTATTGTTTGTCATATTATGGGGAACCAAATCACACAGGAGGCAAAAGACAATAGGTAATAATGACTGTGGAACGATTAAAAACAATAAGTAATTTGCTGGATAAAACCAAGCCTTAATACTTAGAGTGTAATTCAAAAATATCCATAGTCAGATATAGTTTAAAACATTTCTTTTCCAAAGTTTCCCTCCACAATATTATAGGTACCCCCTCTTTTCATTACAAAATTGGGGGCTTATATAAGAGTATTTTTACTATCTATGTCTAAAAATAATCTCAAATTGATTTTTATTTTACGAAATAATAAACATTGTTTGTTTGGCTTATGGACATATCCAAATGGATAAAAGAAAATCAACAGGATAACTTACATGAATCCTTTTTCTAGTATTTGAAGCAGCAGGATGTTATCCAGAAGAATCTGTTCCATGTGGTGTGATATTAATGGTTCAACTAACTTGGATACCTATGACAAATTAAGAAAATAATATTACTATTAGACATAATAAAAAAAGAGGGTTGTTACAAAATCTTTGATTCTGTAACACCATTTTAATTTTAGAAAATAAAGTCAAAACAACAACACTCCTTAACATATCCAAAGGATGGGACATAAATAACAATAAAAACATTTAATTATATTCATTTGGATCATCAAGATCTATCAAAATTATGACTTTGACCTGTGATGAATTGACTACAATTTGTGTGTCATAAATATGTGATTCATTTATTGAGCCAGAAGATTTTTGTTCTTGTTGTGTTTCATTAGCTTGGCAGGAAACCCAAGTATTTCATTTTCTTACATAATATGATTAGTTCAACCATTTAAATGTGATATAATGAATGGGAATTGTTGATGCCAGTAAACATCTAACAAATCTTCATAAGCATCTTTCCTAGAGTCAATATCAATGTCAAGTGAATCATTTTTATTATCAGAAAGCCTCATGCTTTCTTAAGTCTCAAGCTTGGTATTTTTAGGCAAAAGCTCCGTAATAGTTTCAAGATCAAAAAATATTGATTTAGTTATAGGATTTATTCACCTATTTCTCCTTAGCCTAGATGTTTTTCTTTCCCTTTTCTTAACCTTGAGACTAGACCCATGATTTTGTTTACACTAACTATTTGTTTCTTGACATGCAGCTTTTGTATCAGGTTTAGTATTCAGCTTCTTTACATTTTCAACATGTTTCATAAATTCTTATTTTAATTCAGCATGATGAAACAAAATGTCCTTTACCGTGCTCCTAGTTACATGAGTCAATGGATGTTTAGGGATTTCATCCCTGCAATCATTGAAGTCATCGAACTATTGTTTAAGGCCAAAATGTTAAAAAATACTCACCTCGTCGCCATAAGCATCAAGTGGTGTTGAAACTAGAGAGGGAGGGTTGAGTGGAGTCTCTAGTGAAACCTCATGTTGACCCGACTGTGGGGTTTTGTAAAAAGCATTTCACAAGAGAAAACTTTCCCACTGTTGGCCAACTTTGGGTAAATGATATTTAACCAAAATACATATAAGACAATGGTGGAAGAGTGACCTATAAATATTATTATTTTTTTACTAATAGGTTTTAGCTATCTTGGCTAAACTCTTGTACAGGAAAGAGGGTAAATTAAGATCATAACCAAGAAAAACCATTAACATTTGAATGTTATACAAAAACAACAGGGCATATCAACCCTTGCAAGTTATATAACACTATATAAAATACTATAAATATGTTCATTTTAATTTGAGATAGTTCACAAGCATACCTTTTACAGAGTAACCATTATATTTATGCTCCAGAAGATTTCGGCATGGGATGTATTTAACAAGATAGTTCTTAGGCCATTGTTCGCCTTTGGTGTGAAGGGAGGTAGATTTGGCTACAAAATCGACATCAACCACCATTTCCAAGTTGAAAAAGTTAACTTGCTTTCCATTAAAGGTGGAATCAAACACTTTGACAATGTCATCATTAAACCCCTGGAACTATTGTATAAAATTCCACCAACTCACCTTATTGAAAAGGGGCTACTATCCATCATAATCTTTGACAAGGTTAGACCCTACAAGTTTCATTCTGATTATGGGCATGGGTGTTTATAGAAATGAAATGTAAGTCAAGGTTTAGATTAACAGACTAAAAATGGGTTTATAAAATATAGAAGAATTGGCAATTCCGAGATAGACCAAGAAATACAGAGAGAAGAAAAAACTTGAGGAAAGCTAAAATGAAAACCCTAGAGATCAATTCAAGAGATCAAAATGCATGAGTTTGATAATGTACCATAGGCTAGTCATGACTGGGGAATGTTCTAATGATTTTTAGGTCGATTTATGGATATGGCTTATGGTGTACACAAGTGTCAAGAAGTGGGAATTCCAAGTAGGAAGTACAACATCCCAATTTAATCATACCAAATCCATATTGCACCACCATATATCACTCAAGATATGAAATGATAAGCATGTTTAAACACGACCAAAACATTATATAATCACATAAATATTACCATATCCAAAAATGATATAAACATAGTTTTGACAAAAACCAAAGGTTATATATTTAGGTGAACAATATAAACCATGACCAACGTAGCAATACAATAAAACATGCATGAAACCATATACCTATCAATTGATTTGAAAAAAATACAAAGGTCAAACATAAGGGTTTTAAAAATTCATTCACCATAACTCATAATATGATATGAATGTACACTATGTGTTTATCATAATATATAACAAATATTTAAAACCAAATATAGAATAAATGTTGCTATACAATACCAAAGGTCTAGGCCAAAATCAATGAGAATGTTAGGAATGTAATGACATCAAATGACAAGATACATGGTCATTACAGAATCAAAATAAGAAGACAAAGTGCTTAATAAGAAATATCATTTTTGGTTAAGACCACATAACTAGATTGATCATAATCCAAATAATAGCGAAAACTCAAAATGTTTATTTTTATCAACTAGAAGAAAATAATAACATAAATGAAAATAGAGGGGGGCCATATCATTTGCAAAATGAGAAGGGATTCGATTGGGCTTCCAGCAGGGTGATAATGATTCATAGAATTTAGGCCCATTTTAATTCATACATCCACTAGTCTCTTGGGATAATAGTAAGCATATAATAATGATTCGTAGAATTTAGGCCCATTTTAATTCATAGATCCATTAGTCTCTTGGGATAATAGTAAACATATAATAAATCATGAAGAAAAATAGGGAACCATACACTCCCCAAAGTTCCTACAGGAAATTAACATTCCATAAGTAGAAAGGAAATCTCATTTCCAATTCGATTTATGTTAGGATATTCCGACACATAGGAAATAGTTAAGTATAACTTGGTCTAGTGTGGAGTTAAGTAAAGTGTGTTTCTTTACTATGTACTTTTGTAACTTACAATCCAACAATCACGATATGTTCTAGACATGAAGTGATCCGACATTTTATTCTCTCCTCAGTATTATCGACACTTGATCTATGGCTTAACAACCGATTGGTCCATGACCTCTATTTAAAGAGCACGGAGGGTCATTTTTACGGTAACCATTCATGAGAGAAACTTATGTAAATTTTCATTCTTTTATTAGTAAATTGCCTGAAGTGGCCGCATTGGCTTAGGCCGTGGATTGTTTCTCTCTCTGAGGGTTTTAACCACATCAAGAATGCTGGTGTATTGATCTATGATCTGTTTGTGAGTGGTGTCCTTTGGTGTTATGTCTGAAGAACTTACCCTGTAAATTCCTACATGGTATCAGAGCTATTTGAGGGCAGCATTCCTTGGTGATCCAAATTTGAAGTCGGTACAACTACATTTGACTATCAATTCCTTGATCTACTATTTCTGACTACTTTCGGGCCGAAATGACTGCTCTATTGTGTTAGTAGCATCTTCTCCAGTGAGTAACCCCTTTCGTTTCATGCAAAAAGGTTTCTAGTAGCCCTAGCTACGTCATTTTTAAGATCTGGAGGTATACAATCTTTATTTGAAGTTCTAGCTATTCATCTCTCTATTTATTTCGGTTTATTTAGTTCTCTGTTTTTTATTACCGAATCTATACCTTTGATTTTTGTGTATGCTCTTTGCCCCGTGACTCTGTACGATCTGGGCAAATTAGAAACAGAAAGGAAGGATTTTTCTCATGTGCATGTTATTTTTCGTTGTGCCTTAGTGTGATCTCAGAAAATCAGAAACATTGAGGAAAATATTTAGTTTTCGGCTAAAGCTAACTTCAAGCCATAAGGTCTGTTTTTTTTTTTGTATGTCTGTGTTTGTTTTTGTGGTTTTTTTTTTTGTAGGCAAAAAATAACGTTTTCAAGTAAGCACGAACCCCAAAGCTTCAGTGACTAAAAAAAAACAAAAAACAAAGAAAACCCTTCCTCTTTCCAAAAAATTAGTAACCTTTTAAACTAGTTCAGTTGGTCTAAAGTTACTCTATGAGAATAGAGGTCTTGAGTTCAAGTCTTTCTTTTGTTCAGTTACTTTTTCAAAAAGCACATGTAACTTTTATTTTAAAGTTACTTTATGTAAAAGTGTTCTCACCCATTATAAAAAGTGATTCACTTATATTTCTAAAGTTTCTTTATCTTTTATTTAAGTTACAGTTTAGTGGTAACTCATAAAGCACCATTATAAAAGTGACTTTCACTTATCTATAAAAGTGAGTCACATATTTTTTTTTTAAGTGAGCTAATTAGATGAAGTTTGGAAAGGGGGGGGGTATTTCTTTTAATATAACATTATCATTCATTTCCGCACATTCATGCACTTCATCGTCATCTTCAACAACTTTTATTCAAAAAACCATAACATCCTGATCCGGAAGCTGTTTTCAGAGTCGTTTTTTTTAATCAACCTAATTTTTGAAAATCTTTCCATTGGAACACTTAGTTTCAGCATCTGCAGTTTCAATTTCTATTAAAATGGAAATTCCATGTCAAGTTATTCTTGACAGCACCAACTACTTCCAATGGAGGTCCTACATTGTGGATTTACTTAGAAGTAAAGGTCTTTACAGAATAGCCTCAAGCCAAGAAACCAAACATCAAGATGAAGATAAGGCAGCCAAATGGGAAAATAGGCAAGATCAATCATGTCGGTTGATAGTTATGTCTATTTCTCCAGAATTTAGATTCCATATTGCAGAACTTGATACTCCTAATGAAGCAATGAAACAACTCACTAAAGTTTTTGGAATTGAAAATGAAATTAGAGCCCATCAACTTGAAAATGAGTTGCTTACATTGGACCCCAATAATTTTTCTTCCATTGAATATTTCTTTTCCAAGTTCAAGACCCTTAGACTTCTCTTGGAAGGTGTTAAGGTTAAAAAAGAAGATGGTAGCCTTATCTATTCCATTCTTACTAAGTTGGGACCAACCTACTCCATGTTTGTTTCCACCTTCCA
The DNA here is from genome assembly GCA_000404065.3 of Pinus taeda. NCBI lineage: Eukaryota > Viridiplantae > Streptophyta > Pinopsida > Pinales > Pinaceae > Pinus > Pinus taeda. The sequence continues at coordinate 5,911 of APFE031027055.1, read as the reverse complement.
TTCTACTAGAGAAGCCTTTATTTCTAAAGGAAAAGACTACAAGTCCCCCTCTTTTGATGCCTTTTGTGATTCTTTAGTAAGATAACAAGAAAAGCTCGTATATCTTGGTCTTCTTAATCTTGGAAACTCTTCTAAGAAATCCTTAGCCACCCAGCATCAACTGAATTTAAAGAAACCTAAGAAGCAGTATCCTAAAAAGAATGGTCCTAAGAAATTTTAGTCTCAAAATGAAAAATCATTTCAACAAAATGATAAGGCAATAAAAACAAAAGGAAGAAGACTGATAGACATTGCCACTTTTGTAATCAATATGGCCACTTAGAATCCAAATTCTTTAAGAAGATGGAAGCCTTGGAAGCAACAATGAAGAAGCATAACATCCATTGGAGCACTCTTCAATCACTTCATCTTCAGAATAACACTTTACATGTGGTTGTCAAGCACTCGGTCTAGTTATGCACTAAATATATCCTTCTTCTCATTCTCAAGAGTGGCTCATTGATTCGGAGCTTCTTATCACATGACCAAAAACAAAGCCATATTTTCTTCTTTAAATGATTGTAACACCAAAAATATATATGTTGGTGATGATAGATCTCTTAGTGTTGTAGGGATTGGAACTGTTCATCTATACAATGGTCAATTTAATGATGTATTGTATGTTCCAACCTTATCCTGCAACCTTCTATCTGTATATTAGATCTCATTCAGGTGAAGGTAAAATCGTTGAATTTTCACCTCATGATGATGTAATTAAGGACCTAAGAGTTCCTAGACATATTTTAGCTACTGGCGTTACTGATGATTCTAAAAGGTTGTATAATTTTAACAACTTTGGGTCATCAAATCTTCCCTCGGCATTTATTGCTCATAATGATGAAGTGAACAAACTTTCACATGAGAGATTTGGTCACTTAAACTATCGCTCCCTTTAGAATCTATGTAAAGGAAATATGGTGATAGGCCTTCCAATGGTATCTTGCAGAGATTGTGTTTGTTCTGGATGTGTACTCAAAAAACATCATTGGGGTAGTTTTGAAAAACATGCCTCTTGGCACGCCTCAACCCCTTTATAGCTTGTGCATAGTGATTTATGTGGTCCACTTCCAGTTGTTTCATTCTTTGGCTAAAAGTATTTCTTAACTCTCATTGATGATTTCTCTAGACACTAAGATTGAAGTATTTAATATGTTGTTGGCCTTTAATGCCTTTGTTGAAAAACAATCTAAACATCAAATTCTTAAGCTAAAATCCAATAATTGCGGAGAATATATTAACAACAAATTCATCAACTTTTGCATTGAGAATGGAATTCAAATGCAGCATATTGTTCCATATAATCCACAACAAAATGGTGTAGCTGAAAGGAAGAATCACACCTTAAAGGAAATGGCTAATTGTATGCTTCAATCTAAAAGACTTAGTCTTAATTTTTGGGCAGAAGCAATTAACTGTGCAAATTACATAGTAAATCACACTCCTACTAAGGTTTTAAAGAATATCACTCCAGAAGAAGCGTGGAGCTCAATTAAACCAGATGTAAGTCACTTTCATTTTTTTGGAAGTGAAGCATGGGCCTATATTCTAGATGAGAAACATGAAGCTTTAGAACCTAAGAGTGAAAAATGTATTTTTGTTGGATATTCTTAAGATGTCAAAGGATATAGACTTATTCAACTTAAGTCCAAAAATGTTATCACTGGAAAAGATGTAAAGTTTGCTAAAAATATATCGGCCTACGAGCCTAGTTCGGCAAATGTGCCACCTCTCTCTATCCCTTCTACTTCTGAAAATATTTCTTCTTCAAATGATGACAGCGAGGATGAAAACCCTCCCCCAACTTCTCAAGATCCTCCTTTAGCTCCTTAGCTTCCAAAATGGGTTAGTGTTACTCGAGATGCAATAGGTGCTCTTGCCAGTGATCCTACAGATCAACGATGTACACGTTCTTAGTTCGATAGAGCCTCTTCTTTATTAGCTCAAGCTTCGGCGAATTATGATCATGACACCTTTGCAGAAGCTTCAGGCCATCTAGACTGGGATGCAGCTATGAATGAAGAATATCATTCATTATTGGCAAATGATACATGGGATCTTGTTCCTCTTCCAAAGGGACGAAACCTTGTTAGATGCAAGTGGGTTTACAGAACCAAGTATGGACTAGATAGAAAAGTTGATAAACGTAAAGCTCGTCTTGTTGCTAAAGGTTTTTCACAAGAAGACATTGACTATACTGAAACCTTCTCCCATTTTGCCAAAATTAACTCAATCCACTTTTTTCTTTCCCTTTGTTGCCTCTTTCAAATGGGAAGTCCATCAGATGGATGTTAAATATGCCTTCTTGCGTGTGGAATTGCATGAAGAAATATATATGGAACAACCTACTGGATTTACAAAAACAGATTCCAACCTTGTATGTCAGCTTAAGAAATACCTTTATGGTCTGAAGCAAGCCCCTCAGGCTTGGTATGCCAAAATGGATAGCTTTCTTTTAGAAACTAGCCTTTCTAGGTGTCATTCTGACATACTGTCTACATCAACAAAGTGGGCAAGTCACTTATCATTCTTGTTCTTTATGTTGATGATCTTATCCTTAGTGGTAGTGATCCCAGCCTTATAAACCATGTGAAGTCTAGCCTTAAAAAGAAGTTTGAAATGACAAAATTAGGACACTTGCACTATTCTCTTTGTCTTCAAGTCTTGCAATTCAAGGAAGATATTTCCCTTTCCCAGACCAAGTATGCATGTGATATTCTATGCCATTTTCAAATGGAAGGCTCTAAGCCAACCCCTTCTCCCTTTCAATCTAGAGCTAAAATTTTAGTCACTTGTACTTCCCCTGAAGTTGATGCTACCTTATACCATCAACTTGTAGGAAAACTTTTGTATCTGACGCATACTCATCCTGACCTTTCCTTTGTTGTTGGCCTTATTGCTCGGTTTATGAAAAACCCACATGAAAGTCATTAGAAAGTAGCTAAAAGAATACTTCATTATGTTCAAGGTATAGTTCAGTTTCGGATTCATTACAGTGCAGAAGCATCTCCTCTATTGGTTGGTTTCAATGATTCTGATTGGGCTGATGACCCTGATGATTAGAAGTCTACTGCAAGTTATGTGTTCATTGTCTGTTCAGGACCCATTAAATGGGCCTGCAAGAAAAAAAGTGTGATTTCTCTTTCTTCAACAGAAGTAGAGTATCTTGGTGTCATAGAAGCTAGTAAGGAAGCCCTGTGGATTCACCAGATCTTGTCAGAGTTTGGCTTTCAACAGCAACATCTAACTACACTTTGGTGTGATAATCAAAGTGCAATTAAACTATGGAAAGATCCAGTCCAACATCAATGCAGCAAACACATTGAACTACACATGCACCTTATCAGAAAGCTCATTCATGACCATGTCCTTGAAGTGCAATATTGTTCAAGAGATGATCAAGTTGCAGACATCTTTACAAAGGCTCTCACAGAGGTGAAGTTTACTAAACTACGATTTATGGTTGGAGTTCACAAAGTTTTCACTAAGGGGAGGATAGGCTCTAATGACTCCTTCCTTCTCCTATTGTGTCATATTTGTACATCCTTAAATCCTATCCCAAGTTGTTCTTAAGGGGGGGATGTTAGGATGTTCCGACACATAGGAAATATTTAAGTATAACTTGGTCTAGTGTAGAGTTAGTTAAAATGTGTTTCTTTGCTATGTACTTTTGTACTTACAATCTGACGGTCATGATATGTTATAGATATGAAGTGATCCGACGGTTCATTCTCTCCTCGGTATTACCAACACTTGATCCATGGCTTAACACCCGATTGGTCCATGATCTCTATTTAAAGTGCCTGGAGGGTCATTTGTAGGGTAACCGTTCATGAGAGAAGCTTATGTAAATTTTCATTCTTTTATTAATAAATTTCTTGAAGTGGTCGTGCCAGCTTAGGGCATGGATTATTTCCCTCTCTGAGGGTTTTAAGCATGTTAAGAATACTAGTGTATTGATCTATGATCTGTTTGTGAGCAGTGTCCTTTGGTGTTTTGTCTGAGGAACATACCCTATAAATTCCTACAATTTAGAGGCATAAACCAAAAATTTGAGCATTAGATTAACATCATTACAGGTCTATAGCCAATATAGTGAAAAAGTTATAGAAATTTAATTATAGGAGTTGGAGTATAACTTCTCTTATATAATACATAAGTTTTCCAACTGCGAGTGGGACTTTGAATCTCCACCCAACCATAGACAAGTGCAGCTAAGTCTTATTTGCAACTGTCACCCCCAAGCTAGATTCCAATGCTTGAGGTGGAGTGACTTTTGGAAGAGGGACCAAATAGTTTCTTCAGCTAAAATAGGATGACATTGGTCACACAACCTTCATTCACCAGCTACATAAGCTTCCACTCAGCCCTTCCAGACTTTTCATACATTATGAACATCCATGTTAGGATATCAGTACACAGAGTTCAACTCACTTTCAAGAGAAAATAGTCCATAATGAAGGAAGGTTCATCAAGGATAAGATACTAATAGATGGAAGAAATCACCCCTCCATATCATTTATCAATGAGACAAACATCATAGCTTTAGCCCCCAAGGCAACTTTTGGTGGTTCATCAACCTCACATGCACGTGAGTGATTCTTACCAATACATTTGGTTCTTTAATCCCAAGCTTTCGATGGGCTCTTCATCCCTCAAGAAATCCTCTTCTCTCTATACTATTTCACCACGAAAGCCTCTCTTAGAGGATTCCTTAGTTTGTGTTATTTTCTAGAGTTTGATTCATGTTTCTCTCTATGACACCTCTGACCCTTGGAGAAATTTTCACAATGGTTCCTTCTCGTTCTCTTCCACTACACATACATGAGAGAATAATCATGATATTTTGTTCATCCCTTACTAACTTGTTTTTGTGCCTTCTAATAGACCAACCATCTATATTTTTCTGAGGCTCCATGTAATCAACGGTTGGAAAACATAGCACATGCATGTCTTTAAAGTTTTTTTCCTTTTCTTGCTTCTAGTTGTAGATGAAGGACATTTGATCCTGTCCTTATCTCTTCAGTTAAATTTAACGCACATTAAACCATGGATGATGTATTTAATATTTTCAATTCCTTAAGTAATATCCCTCCCCAAGCAACTGGATTTTTTGTCCCTTCTATCAACCTTTGGGTAATTATGATTATTTAAAGTAATGAAAGGTTCGTCTAGGGGATTTTATAATTGTGAGTGATGATGAGCAGTGATAAATCCCATCTATTAAAAATCTTGGTAGATGGAACATTTAATGTTTGTTACTACCACTTCCCTATGACTATCAAGCTACCGTGGAAGTGCACAATTTGAATATTTCCCACAAGTGGCTAACGGTCTTTTCAACAAGTAGTAACAGGAGAAGGGGCAACCATTATGAGGTAATGGAGATAAGTGTTATGGGTTACGTTGTAACTACTTTTAGTATGATGGGAAAGTGCTAAAAGGCAATGTCAATGGGCCTTAATTCCTTCAATTCAAAACCTGGGTTCCAACCTTAAGTCATACGTTAATTGTTGTAAATTCAAGTGCTAAAGGCTATAAGAGTTCGGGTTTTTGTATAATTTTAAATTGGTTATGAATCCTATGGGGAGTTAAGGAAAACACAAAGAGAATTTTGTGTGAATTTTAACTGAACCCAATCTATAGTCTTGATTGGAAGGAAATTTTAAGATGCCTTATTGAGATTGTAGCGATCTAGGGGGTTATAAAGAGAAATTTTGATTTGGACCATAATGTTTTTTTGAAAAAGATGGAAGCACCTACCACTAAAGTGGTAGCAGAGAAGAGTTGCAGAAGACATCAACAGAATCTATGAAGCTTTGAAGGGGAGTATGCATACACAAAAAAATTGAATAAAACACATAGGTAATAGATT
>APFE031027044.1:0-12161 GCA_000404065.3 Pinus taeda | reverse complement strand
TTCTATGAGTTCTCAGAAGAAGCTTTAACTGTGATGAAAGGAAACTAACTCTACAGGGGTTATTCTACTTGCAGATAGAGAAGGAAAACTGACAGGAAATGAAAACCCTAGAAAACCGTAATTTTGCAAGAAAAGAGATGGAAACTACTGAAATGGGTGGCATTGATTATAGAAAATGTAAATCTCATTTACTCAAGCTACTTCTGAGGAGAAATGAGAAGAAATCATATTTTTGTACTTTTGAGTATTTTTATATGGAGTTATTATGCTTATGGTTTGACTGGTTGTGAATGTGTAGAGGTTTGGTGGCAAAGGAAGATGGAGGTGGCTTTTGCTAAAGATGAGGAAGGTGTGGAGGGGTCCTAAGAAGTCCCTAGTACCCTTCTGGAGACTTCCATTGTGATCAGACTTCGAAAAATCGCTCGCATGAACTTCTACAGGAGGTTGTAGGGGATCTACAGGAGTTTCTACAGGAGAATCTACAAGAGGAGGCCGAAAGTGAATTTTAGAGGTTTGGAGGCGGAAAATTGGTGGGAGAATGGAAATGAAGGCTAGATGAAGGTGTTGAAGGGTTTATGACTTTGTTAATGAATATCGAGAATGAAAGAGATGGTTGGATTTGTTCAAAGGGCAAGAGAGCAACTTTATGGAAAAATGCGGGAATTAGCATGCTGGCGAAATGTGGCGAATGAGTAGGGAAATCTTGAGAGATGAACTAGTATAGGTTGTGCTATGGAGGAATGACAAGCTGGAGTGTTCTATAAGTGAGATGCACACTTACTTCTCAAAACTGACCTAAGCAAGAACCGAAAAAACTGAGTTTGTCTATTTTGACCTAAAATCTGACCTAGAAATAGAGTACTGCTAAACATAACTTTATGAACATAAAGCTATGCGAGAAATCCATGGTAAATGAACATGAAATGGTCTAATCATGTGAATCCAAGCAAATATCAATTTCTCCAACTCAAAACATCACACTAGCAATTGCATGAAAGGAAAAAATTATGTTTTTGGTGGCAGCAGTAGTGCCTTGACATCAATTCATGGTCCCAAGGAGGGAGAAAGGAGATCGAGACCTGCTAGTAGCCTTTTTAGATCTTTCTCTGTTACTACATAAAACTACTTAAGCAATTTGAAGCAAGAAAAAATAATTTAACCATCAAAAGCAACCTATTTTATCAAAGCAAGATTTAACCTAAACAACAGAAATCAGCTTATGAATGCAAGAAAGAAAAACAAATAAATACACATAGGAGGTGTTGGGCCTTTGGGTTGGGCCCTAACCCAAGAACTGCAGCCCTCTAGAAAAGATAGTGTTGTTTCAAAGATGGATTCATCTTCATTGATCAAAAAAATAATAGTTACATCACAAAACTTTCTACCAAAAGAGCTCGAAAATGAGCTGACTACAAGACTGCAAAAAAGTGCGAAAATAGACTATCAAATGGCTAACCCACTAAGACTTGAAGCCTTATCATTTATACAAGTGGGGACTCCCAACAATCCTTCTAAACTTAAGGAACTCGGCTGCCTAAATTGAAGATAACAACAACTCTACTAGACTTGCTCGGCTACCCCTTTTGATCATCATTGTGGGCCTTTGTACTCCGAGCTACTGGTGGGGAACTGAAGGAAGGGGTCATTAATGCAGGAGATACCACTCCTATAAGTATATAAGTCCTCAGCCCTTTTTCCTCGAGTTTGGCTTCCAATCTTCTCATAAATGCCTGGTCCTTGTCCAAAAATGTTCAAAACTATGCAATAAACACTCATTAGACTTTGTGGCAAAGTGATTATCCCCATTCACTCTTTTGACATAAATATATTCAAAAACATGCACACAACTATTGAGAATGGTGGATTAAATGAAAAAAATAGGCAGAATGAGCCCATATAGTTACCCATTTCTAGGGCTCATCAGAGATGTCTGGAATTTTTGTACTTGAGAATTGTAAGTGGGCTGAGCTACTTCAATGTGTAGGTTTGGAAATGGTGGTACAAGTAGCTGAATGGGAGTGTATATTTGATATGGATGTGGTTGCAGTTGTGGTTTTGGTGGAGATGAATGGTAGGGATAACATGGAGTTGTGTATGGAGGATATTGAGGAAAGTATTGAGGATATTGTGGATGGATCTCATATGTTCCTTTCCAACCTTGTTTCCAAGATTGGTTTTGGGGTTTAGATGGCCAATGTTGCCAAGGAAAATGTTTGTTCCAATTACTTTGAGGTGGATATGCATAACCTTGAAATTGTGAATTAGGCTCTTGCATCATATAAGGCTAAATAGGCTGCCATGGTCCTCTTGGAGCTACATAACATTGTTGCATTGGCAATTGACTTGCTCCATTGTCCTCTTGGTGAACTTCCTTCAACCTTGGTAATGAGGAGCAACATTTAACATCATGTGATTCTACATGGACAACACAAACATCTTCCTTTTTGTCATTTTGTATTCTTAATATTTCTACTTGTTTTGTTAAATTGCTAAAAGTCATAAAACAAATTTCCAAGTTTAGCTTGACTTATTGATCTTGATGCTGATTAGCTTACTCTTGCCTTTCCTCTTGATATGTGTTTTCATGTTTTAGAAATTTCTTCAAATGATAATTGATATACATCATCTCTACTCATGATATCAAGAATATAAATCCACTTATCCCTAATTGTTCTAAGTAAGACGGTTTTTAGTGTGTTAGATCCTCAATGATGTAGTTTTCCCCTCTTAACATTATACATGAACCTCTCTATTAGATCCTCTAGAATCTCATCTTTTGTTTGATTCATTCTAAATATTTCTTCTTTAAGATAATGATCTTTATACTTTTCTATAAATATCTTTTTCATATCATTCCACGACCTTATTGAATTAGTCCCTAAACTCATGAACCATTTAAGAGCTCTATCTTTCAATGTTGTCGAAAACAATCACAATTTTCGAGTTTTTATTAAGTAACCATAAGATCTAAAAACAATTTCAAATTCGAAGAGAAAGGTTTACGGGTCCTTTGACGTTAGACCATGAAATTTTGGAAGAAAAGATGGAGGGATGTTCTTCATGTGCACACTACCATTAGTATCTTAAATCAGAAATCTAAGAGGACCTTCCTCATTGTCATCATCTTTGTCCATTTCTTCTACATTCTTTGCCATCTGCTTCTTCTACCTGCAAAAGTGAATGGTGATGTGGCTCTTACTGCACCATGTGATCCACTAGGGGGTGGGTTGGTGTTGGAGATTTTTTTTTGTTTTTATGATTGAATGAAAACATTAACGCAATGCAGTTTTCTATTTTTGAAATGAAATATGCCTAATGCAATTATTTTTTTGTTTTTGCAAAAAGTAAAAAGAAATGAATCAACTAGGGAAGAAAACAATGCATACTTTGACACCTCCTCGGCAACGGCACCAAAAAGTGATTAGCCATTGCAACAAGAGTGTTGCAACTCCTAAGACTAACAACTTTGATGATCAACCCAGGGTTCGTACAAACTTAAGAGGTATCAACACTATATGTGCAGTGTACGATGTGTCCTTCCTTCCTGTGATGAGGTAATGGAGTGCATGTACTGAATTCAAATACTAAGATAATTGTAGAAATTGAAATGTTCAAAACGGAAACTTAACATATTGCAAGAAACAAAGTACAAAGAAAGAAACGTACTCTAATTGCATTAAAAATCATGAACTAAATGTAAAAGAAATCTAGCTTAACCCTATTTATTACATGTGATGATTTAAACAAATTGAGCATGAAATTTTATCTAGAGAGTAATAACTATTGTGTGGATGTGTAAATATAAAAGAACTCATTAATCTTTTTCCTTTATGAATGCAAATGATAATCTTTCCTTGACCTTTGGCAAGGGGGACAAGTGTGGAGCAAGAGGGTTAAAATGGTCTTGATGGCATGGAGCTCAAGTAGAGGCCTAATACTAGCTTCAATTATGACTTTTCTCAATTTGGGCTCAAATTAGTCTTTCCTACAGGATGCTACAGTGATTTCCTATAGGATGCTACAATGATTTCCTACAGGATCCCTTGATTTACTACAAGATGTTACAGATTTACCATACAAAATTATAATTCATCGAATAAACAAGAAAATCAAATCCAAATTGGATGGGACATTTTTTTTATTAACTAGGATGTATTAGGTCCCCATTACAAGTGGAATCACTCAAAAATACCTCTGTTAACCCATGCTAAAAAATAGAAAAACATTACTAGTTGAAAATCTAGAAATTAGAGAACTAGTGAGATAGTAAATCTAAAAAATTCCTAACCTAATCAAGCGAAAATGCAATGGGGTAATTTTTTTTATGAACTAGAATTTTTTTTTGATACAATGCAAGTGGAACCAACTTGATTGAATCTCATTAGACTACTCTAAAAAATAACAAAAATCTACTATGCTTTTCCACAAAGGAGTTCCAGAAATCTAGATATGGGAATAAGAGGACTAATCCAAGCAGATCAATAATAAATTTTATCTTCCAAATATTTTCCAAGGATGAAATAATTATTTTGATCCTGTAAAAGAACTTACATCAACCATTTAACTCAATCATACAAAAAGAAATCATTAATACTAAAAGGAGAAGTAGAAGGAAATAAAAACAAGAGATGCATGTGAATAAGCACTGAAAAGAAGAAAAGAAAATGATATAAAAGGGCTCTGAGGTTCTTGGGATGTCCAAGCCCAAGGAAAATTAGAGACCTATGGAGGAGAACAAGATTTATAAGCTGAACATGACACTAATCTTCATTATTTGATCAATACAATTACATCCCTGTAATAAAATACAATGGAGTTGTAGAAATACAAGTTCTATCCCCAAGAACACCAATGGAAAATCTATCCCTAGAGGATAATTTGACTTGGTATTTATAAAAAATGATTAAGAATCATTCCCCATGAATGGAAGAAACTTTCCCCACGAAAATCCCTTGATTAGTAGATCTGGTCCCCAATACTAGGAATCCGCATTAAATGGTAGGGAACACATTCCCAGATTTTGTCAATCATTGGAGTTCCACAATATGTGCCATAATTCCATAATATCTTGTTGATTTATTATTTATTACTGATCCTCATGTAGTACGGAGCAAGCCTTGAAATTATCTCCTCCTACAAATCTTCATAATCTGCCCAATATTCTCATAATATTCCACAAAAGTAAATAATATTAGGCAGAAATATGGAATTATTCATAAAACATCCAAATGAATATATTAAAGTTAAAAATATATTATCTAATGAAAGAATAGATGTTTAATGTGTTACAGGATGGTCATAGACCTTAATTTATGTTTTAGTTTAGAGGCACGGGTCTTAATTTATTTCTAATTTAGAGGCCCATCAATCAGATCTTACAAGAAGGATATTAGGATGACTGGTACAGGAAACTTATGCTCAGGTTACAGAAGGGTACAAGTGATCAGGATATGGATTATCATCTCTGGAAGATGGCTCAATGAGATTCATGGACAAGATCTATGTGCCAGATGATAATGAACTCAAGAAGCTTATATTGAGGGAGTTTTATGTAAATCCATATTTGGGTCACCCAGGATATTAGAAGACATTGACAACAGTGAAGAAGTTCTACTATTGGTTTAATCTAAAGAAGAAAGTGGTGGAGTTTGTGGCTAGAAGTTTGGATTTTCATCGGGTGAAAGCACAACATAATCATCCAGGTGGATTTCTTCACCATATTTTGATTCCATAATGGAAATGGGAGGTTATTTCAATGGACTTCATTATAGGTCTTTCGAGGACATCAAGGCAGCATAATTCTATCATGGGTGTGGTAAACAGGTTGATCAAGGTACCTTACTTCATTCCAATGAATACTACTTATTCAGTTAGTCAGGTGGAATGGTTCTTCGTCAAGGAGATCATGAGATTGCATGGTGTTTTAAAGAAGATTATGTTGAATAGGGATGCTAAGTTCACTTCCAAGTTTTGGAAGGAGTTGTTTGTAGATTTGGGGATAGAGTTGGCCTTTAGTAAGACTTATCATCCGTAGACAGATGGACAGATAGAGAGTGTCAACATGACACTTGAGGATATTTTGTGGATGTATGTAATGCATCAACAAAGGAGATGGGAGGAGTACCTTCCATTAGTTGAGTTTTCTTACAACAACGGTTATCAAGAGTCACTGAGGATGAGTTTGTTTGAGGCATTGTATGGGCATAGTTCTAATTCTCCCATTAGTAGAGTGATCCAGTGAACATGGTACTTATTGGAGCAGACATGTTGGGAGAAATGGAACATGAAATACAAGTTATAAATAAGAATATAAAGGTAACAGAGGATAGACATAAGATTTATGTAGATCAGCTTAGGAAATTTAAGTTGTTTAAGGTTAGGGCACATGTGTATTTCTGCATCAAGAACAAGAAGATACCCTTGAGGATTGGATCATGTGCCAAGTTGGCAACACAATATTACGGGCCTTTTGAGATCCTTTAGAGGATTGGACTAATGGCCTACATACTTGCATTTCCTCCAACAGTGAAATTCCATGATATTTTCCATGTTTCATTGCTTAAAATATATGTAAGTGATGTTGATCATGTTAATGATTGGTATTTATTGTAGGTGGAACAAGAATGATAATTTTTGCTGGAACCTCAATGCATATTGCAGCGTAAACAACTCATGCTCCATAACAAAGCAATTGAGCAAGTTAAAGTGTAGTGGAAGAAATTTGGGCCTGATGGAGCAAAATGGGAGAAGGTTTATCAAATGCAGGGTATGTGGCCTTCATTGTTTTCCAGTTGACACAAAGCAGTTTTGGTATATGTAGGTATTCATGTATGGTTTTTATTGTAAATACCAAAATTAGTTGTGTAATAGAGCTCCAATAAGAGGTATGATTTTCATGTTGTCATGTTTGTTAGGATGATTTTGCTTTCGAGCAGGTTTTGCATTGTAAACACTGCAACAAGCTGGGTTATAAAGCTCCATGGGTAGTATGCTTTTGTTTTTAGTAGTTTTTCTGGTTATATGTGTCATAGAACACCAAGGATGATGTTCCCATAAGGTGGAGGGGTCTCTAACAACCCGAGGTTAAAAGTTCATGTAATAAAGTTAATAAAGGAAAAATAAGAGCAAGGTCAAGCGACACTTATTCCAAGTTGAATGTTGGGAAAAATATCCTAGTGGGCATCACTTGTTGTGTTCATGGCTAAGGAAATTTGGCAAAGGAAATGGTGAAGGATTTGAAAAGGAAAAAGGGCATTATTAGTATTTTATTTAGGAAAATAAAGGAAATTAGGAGAAAAGGAAGGTGAAAGGTCATAGGTTGAATGTGAGGAGGAAATTGAAGGAAAATAATAGAAAATGAAGAAATTAGAGACATCAATAATAAAAAGAAATAATAACATTAGTTGGTAGCCCCTTGTCAGTCTAGTTTTGGAATTAGTCTTAGAGAGGATAAGAGCACCAAGAGGAGAAGGAAGGAAAAGGGAAGTGAAGGAAACTAAGGATAAAACAAATAAAGTTGGATCAAGCAGGTTCAACAATAATATTTGTATGTAACAGGTTGCATGTATGATTTCTTAACTGGTTTTTGAGATGCATGGTATGTGCATGTTGGTATTTGGTTGTTTTTTTGTCATTGGCATGGATTTTTCTGGGTTTTGAATGTGGATTTTAGCCTTTCCTTGATATTTCTAGATAGCCATGGTGTGATGGGACTTTTCTCAGATTAAGCTTTGGATTTTCAAAATATTTTGGATCTGGGTAAGGTGGTCTCACGAAAATTCCCAAAGGCCTAGGAAAACCTTGACTAGTAATGGTGAGATACACGGTAAAGCCTGAGGGTGGAGACGAGAAAATTCCTCAAGGTATTGAAGAAGAAATTCTTAGGCATCCATGCTCGGTTTGGTTCTGTAATCTTGACACCAATTTAGGTGAGATCACGGTATGGTGAGGGTGAAGGTGGTTTAACCTATGGATTTCCTTGGTCTTTTATGGATTGGTTTATCCCATGTGATACCATATTCATGCTTGGAATATGGCATGAGGGTGATTAGATGAAAGAAATATTTAGTTCATCCAATCTATGGCCAAGTGGTACATGGAAGTCTTGAATCTAGTTGGATTTTTCCTATGTTTAATAAGAGCTAAGTTCCTAAATTACATTTCATGAATAAATGTACCTTTTATAATGGCGTTTTGATGGTTGTTATCTCATTCTTATTTATCTAATTATATGTTGGTTATAAGACTAGTTATTTGACAACTCTTAGCCATTTCTCTTTCTATGTTTTTACTTGTAATTGAATGAATAAAGAATGTAAGACCTAATTCGAGAAGGAATTGATCCTTATTGTTAAACATCTGATAAGTTTTCAGCTCCTTATGTTCATACTTGCATTCAGGATCTGTAGGTTGCATGTTTACCAAGTGTTTCAAGGAATGGCAGTCCCAGTTGGGGAAAATCTAGTCAGGTCCTTAATCAAGTTCATTATCAAAAGGATTGTCTTCATGTCTTTTATGATTTTTGGAGCCTTCATGTAGTTCTAGGTAATGACTAGGTCCTGGCCCTAGAAAATAGCCTTAAATCTCTCACTTGCTCTCGTAGCACTGTCAGAAAAAGGTTACAGTCGCACTTATGCAGGCTCATCAGTGTGAATGGAGGGCTAGAATCATTGGCATACCTTGGAAAGGGAGCGACTAGGGCTTTAGGTCAATCAAAAAGAGATTTATCTCAGGGAAAAAGGTACAATAAGGGTGGTTCAACCCTTAGGGGTCTTGTAGCACCTAAGGAAAGCCAATAAGGTCTTGTTGTGTCGACTCCATTTCCTTAATGTGATCTAGGAGGTTGATTCATAACATTGTAGCACTATGTTTCACATTTACTTGGAGGGCTTGGCACAGGTGTTATGTTTTTCTTTCATTTCCTCCATATTCTCTCTGATTTCCCTTTCATCCATATTTGTGTCTCTTAACCTTCCTTTTTTCCTATTTTCCTTTATTTCTCATAATTAAATGCCAATTATTGCCTCTTTTCCTTTTCCAATTTCCATAGCCATTAATAAACCACAAGTGATGCCCACTGTTATGTTTTTCCACCATTCGACATTGGATAGTGTCCCATGACCTTGGTTTAATTTTATTTACATGGAGAATCAACCAGGGGTTGTTACAATATGGTTCCTGGTTGTAACTCACAAAATTTGAGAAAAAAAAAATCAAATGCAAGCTATGATGGATAACATCAAAGCCAAAATATATAACATTATTAGTCCTAGAATGCTCCATCTTCTAAATGGAGCCAATGGAAACCCCCAAACTTATAGCACCCAGGCTTGATAAACACTGATGTAAATAGATTTAGAAATCACTTGAGAGTAGGAAAATCCATCATTCCATTCATCCAAACAATATCATATGGGGCTACTCCTCGAAAGGAATTTTAATTGTCAAAGAATCCTCCAATTTAGAAACAAGATTTCCTGCATTACTTACAGATGAAGTATGGGTTAAAATCTAGAAAACACATGCATGGCCAAAGGTATATTTCTTCATTTGGCTTATCTTTAAGAATAAAACCCTGACCTATGACAATCTTATAAAATTCAATTTTGTATGCCCTTCTTGTTGTCCCTTATGTCTTCAACACTCAGAGGATATTGAATACTTTTTCAACAATTGCTACTATACCCACAATTTATTCATATCAAACTCTATTATATACCCTCTTAGCATCCCTAATACTATAGCAAATTGGTGTAAAGTAATATTTTCCAAACCTATTTTAAATTGAATTTGGATCCTTTCAATTGGATTCCTCCTTTGGGTAGTATGAAAATAAAGGAATCAATGAATCTTTAAAAATTCCTCTTTGTCAGAAGGAACTCTCTAAACTATCATCTATACTAATATCAAGGAATCAAATATTTCTTCGTGATGGTATTGAGTTGACTGGAAATCATAGGACTCTGAAGTTATTATTCTCCAACGTTGGCACCTTTCCTTTAACATACCCTTTGACATCAATGATACTAGTTGTCATTAATGACAACATTTTGTCCAATAAAAAATGTAAGAAGAGGTAGAAAGATATGTTAAAGGATGTGCACTTTATTGCACCAACAAACCTAGTAAAAGGAGGCAAGGTCTCTACCATCCCTTACATGTATCCACTTATGCTTGGGAAAGAATTTCCATTGGTTTTATTGGATGTTTATCAACAATCAAGAAGGGACAGTACTATGTTTTTTCTGGTAGTTAATAGATTTAGTAGGATTAGAATTCTCATGCCCTATAATAATATGAAAAAGAGGGAAGAAGGAAGAAATATTGCTCTTTGAACAAGTCCAGGTGCACTTTGGGATACCAAGAAGCATCATTTTAGACAGGGACACTAGATTTCTCAATGAATTTTAGACTACATTATGGAAGAAGTTAGATAGAATGTTGAAGAGGTCAAATAGATTCAATAAATTGGTAAATTTTCAAATAGAAGTAGTCAACATGAATTTGGCATAACTTTTGAAGGTTTATAATAAAAAGCATCTAAGGACTTCAGATGGAAATATGATCTCTATAAGAAACTCTTAGAATGAGTAGTTGGCGCTTCTACTAGTAAGTCCAATTTCAAAAATTTCTTACATATTTTCCACCTTCACCCTTGGATGTTGTATACAAGTAGCAAGGAGGAGTGAGGGATTTCCTCCACGAGAGACGCATTAAGAATAGATAGATTTCTAAAGAAGATCAGGTAGATCCATTTGCAAATATAGTGGATGTTGAAGAAGCCATACAAAACAAATAAGGTTATGCATGGTCAAGATAGAGTAGAGAAGTCATTTAGAGTGGGGGACAGAGTATGGTCACATATTACTAAGGAAAGACTATAGGGTATTGGTAGGAAGATCAAAGCTTTTTGATATGATCCTTTTGAGATATTAGAAAATGTAAGAGACAATGAAGTAGACTATTCCCATAAATGTGCATTTACTTAATTGTGAATGTAGAAAATCCCATACTCTATGAGCCTTCCACGTTAGACTAGGAGGATGGGGTAGATCCTACCCTTTGTAAAGTAATTTAGCACTAGATGATCATGTGGAGTTGGTAAGAGATACAATTTTTTAGAAGAGGTACAAAACTACAAGATAGGGGCATTGTGACCTTTGTAAAAAGGGGATGAAAGGATAACTTCTAGGAAAATAAAAGAAATACTTCAAGGAGAAGGTAGAGGAACATGTTTCTTACCTCATTAAGTAAATATTTTGGGGATAAAAGTTCTCCTTAAATGGATCGGTATGATCCATATTGGATCATTATATTATTTTTCATTTTACTTCATGCTTTTAGAGTGGAACATTTTGATGGATTAGCTTGTAGGGTCATTTTTGCTAGTAGATCATAGTTTGGAAAATTGGGGCTTGAAACCTTCCATAGTTGAGGCACTAAATGAAGCTTTTTGAGGTTCAAAAAATCCTACTTATGTATGATCCCTTGGAATTTTTCTATGCTAATATACTTTATGAATGGTTAAAGAATCACATAAAACATAATTCATATGCAAAATTTATTCCTCTGACAAGTTGGCCTACCATGTTGACCACCACTGTATGAGTGGATACCACATCATCTCCCGTTACACATGCATATGGCACTAGCCATGTGTGGAATTTGAAGAAGACTCTGGAAGGTATGAAATCTATAATTGTAGTTAATGGTTCAGCTAGTCAAACATTACCCCCGAGTTGGTTGTTGGCATATGTTAAATACCAAGCCACTAGGAGAAGTAGGGTTCCATTTAGTATGTTATTCTATTGTATTCCATGGTTGAGCAAAGGAACTAGGAGTGAGAAGTTAGAGATAAGGCGTAGCGGTGCAAGACTATATCATAGCCATATAGGTCATCGATCTTAGGTAACGCCATAGGGAGTACTTCTTTCTTTGTACTTGCACATTTTCCATGTTAGAGAAAAGAGAATAGAGTAACTTCACTGACTAGTTGGGTTTTCTCCCAACAAAAAAAAAAAGATTCTATTGTGGATGACATGTATTTTTAAATTTTTAATTATTTCTAACATTTCAACTATTTCAATTAATTACAGAGAAAATCAATAATCTCATTAATATTAAATCTAAAGAAAAATTAACAATAAAGAATTTGGTAATTT